>JAQFZF010001980.1:0-13091 GCA_034695365.1 Enchytraeus norvegicus
TTTTATGCTACGAGCATTAAAATATTCAAAGGACAATAACCTATCACTGCATGCATTTGATTTTCTTGAACCATCAGTCCCATCCATAGGTCTATCAATGACATCCCTGATATCATTTACGGATAAGGAAACGGACGCCAAACCTCTACTACTAATATTATCTGCTTCATCAGACTCGCCATTAGTCCTATTATTAGTATGGGCCTGTATACAAGCTTCATGATTAAGTCAGGCACTACTCGCTAACATATCATTTCCAGCAGCAGCTGGAGTAACAATAGTTCCACTATGTTAGCTTCGGGCTACGAAATAAATCCATATTATGTTTTATTATTTAGAGTAATAAGTAGCCTAACGCTACTTATGATTTAGTTTTCAATTGGTACCTATTTAAGGCAACAATACAATTTCCCGAATAAGTTATACTAAATAGTCGTTATACGAACCAGTGCAAGTCCATCAGTTGTGGCCTTTTGCTTTGAGGCTACTTGACTCCTAATTATCCATTTAGCGCTACTGTGGCATTTTGCATAGAGTGGCGCTTTATAAATGTGCTTATTATTATTATTATCAGGGAAAGAGAGTCTTATTAAACTGATGAAATAAGAAAACAAATTTTTGTTTTAGCTTTCCCTGTAAGGTTGTAGTAAATGTAAATCGAAGATCACGTGCCAAAGAATTCCACAGAGTTGAAGCTGCAAAACTTAACAAACGCGTACCTATCAACAGTTTTAAGACTTTGTTTAAAATATTGCAGGTTCGGACATTAACTTTATGACTGGAAGCGCATTCCATGACTCAGCAGGATTCGTGATAAACAATCCTATTGCGTTTCCACCATTAGGAGACCAGATCAACTCTGCAGCTACGAATGAATCAATGTGGAACAATGCATTGGGGTAATGTAATTGCTCTTTTACATACATGATTATAATATTATTTTTTCAAATTAAAAATTAATTTTTCTGCAGAAGTAGCGCCTTGCAAGAAACTACAAAAATACCCTAAACTAATGATTCCTACACGTTGTTACCCATACCTTTTGAGACCCTGAGCCCCGTCAACACAGCCGTCACAGCCTTCATAGATGGCCAGGGGTTCTCAATTATCAAGAGTGATCAACGCGAAAGGGCCTTCTTCTGGCAACGACTGTCCATGGCGCTTCAAGGCTACAATGCAGTATGCTTTCGCGGCACATTCGCTGACATGGCATTCTAAAGATCAGGAGATTTATTTTGACTGCTATATTTATCTATACTTCGATTGGGTTTCATAAATTAAATAAAAGTAAAATAAATTATATATTTTAGTTATTGCTTTCGGCCTCTTTTAGCTTATAGTTCAATAAATTAGTAATGACGATAATTCAAAAAGATTATCTAAAAAAATTGTAAAAGGCTTGGTGGTACCTAGAGCAGAGTTTTTATACACCGAGTTACTACGAACTTACCGTTATAGCACACTGGTGAAGATTTCAATTAACCTGACGGTAATGTCGCCAGTAGCCTATCCCAGCTCCCATCAAAGGACTGCTGAACTCGAATTATCCTAATTACACGAATTTAACAAGCGTATTCATCCAAGACTACACTAAACCGATATTTCCATTCCATATTAGAAAATATCCATCAAACTGTTTATTTGCTTAAAACTCTCTGAGATAGGAGACGTCCCTGACATTGTCTTCCGATGAGAAAGCGAGCGTTAAATTCGCATTGATTGATTTGATTTATATAGTAAGCTGCGTTGGGCGGAAAATGCAGAAGAACTTTTTGCAGAGATCATAAAGATGTACCCAAACCTGGACACCGAGGACACGTTGCAGAGAACCATTGCCTACACCAAAGCTAACACTGACAGATCCTATGGAGCTTTCACAAATTGGGAAGCCGGACGACATGCTAGGTAGGCCTAATCCTGATTCTGATTGATTATATTGATTTAGTAACCTGCGTTGGGCGGAAAATGCAGAAGAATTATTTAGAGAAATTATCAAGATGTATCCTGATCTCAATACGGAGGATAAGCTACAGAGGACTATTGCCTACAGCAAATCTGACACTGACGATTCTTTTGGAGCTTTCTCAAATTGGGAAGCCGTGCGACATGCTAGGTAGGTCTGATCCTATATATCATTTAAATATTTAAAGTCTGTTTCATCATCTGACGATAACGTCATTCATTAATGTTTCCGCAACCAGTTCTAAAGCGTCCTCCACTCGGTGGCTGTTCAAGTCCCGGGCCGGTGAGGGGGCTGCCCTGCCATATTTTCATCTGTTCCAAAATATTTTCGTGACTAGGCCTACATTGTTCAAGGGAAATAAACTGTCCAATTTTATGAAAGTGGTACGGTCTTGGCCTCCTATTCAAATAGTTTTTGATAGAAGCAGATTCTTTCTTTCTTGCAATTATTATCCGTGGCCTAAATTTTCAGCTGGACTTTTTACCTTTCATCTTCTTGGGACCTTTGTGCGCTCGTGCCCAAGGTTGCCGGGAATATTTTGTCGACTGACCTGGGCATCGTTCCCACGCCATCACTCCATTGATTCTGATGCAAACGCGTTAACCGTTTCACCAATCCCCTTCGGCAATGTATACATAATATATAATGATACAATGTATCATTAATGCCAACCAAAATTAAATAATGGCTTGTGTGTAACACTGTTCAGGGCTGGTGGAAGGGGAAAGACATTCCAGTACGTCTTCCACTACCGACAGAGCTTCCTGTACGGATACCCTGAGTGGATCAACGGATCACATCTTGATGATGTGTATAGCTTCCTCGGAGAGGCTTTCATGGAAGTTAGCATCAATCAATCAATAAATCAATCGATTTAGAGGCTCTTTCAATCTAGTCGTTCTCGAGTAGCCATTCCGTTCTTAATGAATCGCTTTTATAAAACCTACCGGGCTGTTTACACCCAGGGTAAAAAGAAAATTTAAAAATTAAATTAAAAATCAATCGATCAATCAATCAATCAATAAATCTTTCTATCTGTACATCAATTAATCAATCTATCAATTAGTCTGATAGCTTTTGCAAACCGTTTTTAATAATAATATCAGATGCCCTTAATTAAGCAAGTTCTTTTCAAGATTTATTTAATTTTACTGCCATCTGAAAATGCACTGTACCTTGCAGCATTTGTTTTGATAGTCCAGTTTGGGTGGAGAGTGCCGTTGGGGACCTCCCTGATGTCATCGTCAGATCTGGAAACCGATGTTATATTCACATTGATTGATTGATTGATCTAGGTGTGAGAGTTGAATCAGTAGATATCCTTCTGCCACTGTCCATGCACTGTATTAACGTAATATCCATCATTTGAATTCTGTTAAAGAGTAATACATTCTCTTTGTTAATTTTGTTAAACCTTATTTCCACTAACTTTTATGCAGCACAATACAATACAATGGGAATTTAACAACGTGTTTCTCACCTGAGAACGATGTCAGGGACATCAATAATGATAATAATGTAGTGATATTATGATAATAATCCCGTCTAATATTAATATTTAATTTATTATTTTAATTAACAATTTATGATAATATTGCTATCTTTTGTACAGTATTAGTTTTATTACATTAATTCATAAACAGTGGCGCTTATGAGGGGTGGCCTGGGATGGTCAGACTCAGGCCACCCCAAATGAAGGGCTGGCCACCCCAGTGACCACCCCAAAAATGGAAATGGTCTCCAATGTATATTTGGAAACATCTAAAAAATGCAGCAAAAGGTTCCCCAAAATTTTACTTGGCCACTCCTCTGACCACCCCATTCTGAATAAGTCAGAATCACCCCTGTTCATACATGTATGATGCATTACGTAGACTTACAGAAGAGTGTATCTGAGAGCTCAATTTGATGCGCTCGATAGGAAAGTGCGTGATACTATCATGGACTATTACACCAATTTCGCATACACCGGGTAATTATCTCAATTCATGTAATATATACCCTTTTATTACCTATTAATTACACTATAATTTAATATAAATCTATTACTCCTCAATTATTTTACGATCACCTTGTTATATTATTTGATTTAAAAAAAAACAGCTTAATATGCTATTGATCTCGCCAGATGGTGAGATATCCGGGATTCGTTTCCAAATTCGGCTTAGCTAGTTTCAATCGTCAGTGCGTGTCTCGGTAAATGTACACTGACTACTTGCTATTTTAGCAAATGAGAGTAAAGTAGCTTGCCAAGGCTTACAACTCGTAGTCTTCACTGAGCTTGAACATATGACCTCATATATAATTCAGAGGCAGCAGTACTGTCATTAGGCCACGGAGGTTCTCCTTTGATGCAAGAAAGAGTTCTATAATCCTTTGTCATAATTAAAATGTTTTAATTAAGATTGGTGACTACAAGGTAGAAATAACTTCCTAAATCAGAATTAATAAGTTAATTAAAATAAATTTCATTCCAGTATTGATGTGCATAATTTAGAATAGAGTCTAAATATATCTTTCAAAATACATGTGTCAAGTTAGAATAATGGAAGACTTTTATATCAGACTGAGTGTTAGAAAAACCTTGAGACAATTAGACAACGAACAAGTCACCTTTGTCTAATTGCCTATGTTTCAACCTTTGTTTGAGACTTAGTTTGATGCACAGTGGTTAGTGTTTGGTTCTGATTAGGGTTAACATTTGACTACGGCTAGCTAAAGTTAGTGTACTTGTACCGTTGTAATGTTACCTTTTTACACGTGTTATCTTCTGTGCCAGTAATTCTCACGTGTCGAAAGTTAATATAGTTGACGTAAATTCGCAATCCGAATGACTATCCTTAAGGACGCGCGTCCACGTAGGGACTACCGCCTTTTAATTGTAACATTTCATTGTTATGCATATTATATATCGCTAGATATCGGACAACTTAGGAAGATTGCGAAGGTTACCACAGGTCTGGCGTATATGATCCAATTATCAAATTGGATTTTATAGAGTGGGGCTGGCGACCTCACAGTCGGATTAATGACAATGTCACCTGTGTGCTGAAATCGCTCGGGATCGGGATCAGCTCCGCGCCTACGTTCGGTAATGAATATGGCACACAACGTTTACCTTTTTTTATCCTGCATTTGTTACGAATAAAGATATACCTACTGTTATAATGCATTATTATATTACCCTAGAGATCCGAACGTTGGACCTAAAGCACCGGAAGTCCATTGGAATGAATTCGATCCAAGGGAACAGAACTTTCTCCATCAGTCCAACAGTTTCCACATGAGCAGTTTTTACGAGCAGAACACAGTTGATCTCTACAGATTCTGGACTGATGTCTTCCCAACAATGGTCATCCCTCTACCTCCAGCAACCTTCGAGCCTGCCACAGATGGTCCCAGAAACAAATACACCAGCAAGGGTTTGTGTCATATTGCACTTCATATTAGCTGCAGCTATTTGAGAAAAGCCATTTGAAGAAATCTATTTGAAAGCTATTTGAAAAAAAGTTATTTGAAAAGTTATTTGAGAAAAGAAACTACGGTACTTCAAGATATGTTCGTTCCTCTTATATCTTGTAGAACAGTGTTTCTCAAACTGTGGGTCGCGAACCACAGGTGGGTCGCCGACTCCTTTCAAGTGGGTCGCCGAGGGCTAAAAATAATACTTATTTAAAAGATAGGCGTATAGATGCCTAATTATTTTAGTACAAGCCTACAATTATCCAACTCATATTTTCGTATGCCTATGACGATTTTTGTTTGCTATTCGTATATTCTCACATATGACAGAACGCACATGCCTTTCTTAGTTGCTGTTTTTGATATTTTTTATTTTTTGCTCTTTCCATGATTAGACGTATCATTGCCGTTTTGAGCGCACAACGCCGCAAGCGTCGATATCCACTAACCTACCAGACTCCTGGGGTTATTTTTCTTGTTGACCTGCCCTGGGATTGAACCCACGTCTTCTTGCTTCGGAGGCCAACGCTCTAACCACTCTCTTATAACCCCCCCATAACCCCACGATTTACACATATCACGAACATTCTATTTTATGACTTAACAAGTTGCACATTTATGATTTTGAAAACACTAAATAGCCTATAGCAATCAATCAGTCAATCAATGCGAATTTAACGTCCGTTTCATCATCTGACGACGACATCAGGGATGTCTCCAACAACACTGGAACTACCAGCCTGCCCACCCAAACAGGACTAGCAAAAGCAAATGCTGCAAGAGAAGAAGCAATGCTGCAATAGAAGATATATAGTAGATCCATACAAAATGCTTAGTGGGTTGGGCCTCAACATTTATATTTTTACTGGGTCGAGATCCCACAGAGTTTGAGAAACGCTGTTGTAGAAGATATGATTTGAGTTGAGATGAAAGCCCTTGTGAGGGCATTATCGTAGGTGTTATTATTATAAGCGACCAGAATAAGTAAAGATATTTTGCAGTAATTTATGTGTGTGTTTGAAATAATTGTTAAACAGTAGCGCTATCTGTAGAATAGAAGTAATATGTAACCTAAATATAACAAAAGCGCTCTACATCATTATCAGCATTAATTTAAGGTCCATTTCTAGCCTGGTAACTTGTTCAGTGACGGGTCTAGAATTTTTACGTGGGGGACATTTTTCTTACTTGCGTCCTCTTTCAAGGGGTGGCCAAATTAAATCGAGGGGAGTCAAGTGTCCAAAAGTGGTATTTGAATGGATCAAATTGTTATAATGTTCAAATCGAAGGGGTGCATGGTCCCCCGGCCCCCTCAGGTCGTGGCCCCTGTCCCCTTCCTTAGATCCAATCCTGTTGTTGTATTGTTTGCAGATATTGAGCTTGCTGCAGAGAGACTGAAGCAGCGCTGCAGAAGCATTATTCCAGTGACTGATGCATGGAAGGAAATAGATCATACCATCGACCAATTTGCAAACAATCGCTACAAGCTTTAGTTTCGTAATAGAATAACAATATAATAATAAATAATATTAACAAAACAATAATCGAATACTGATGTACTTCTGTAGTCAAATTAAGTATTGGCCAACGTATCTTCAGGGTTTCGATTTCTATGTCAACTTGAAAAATGTTTAAATTTGTAGAGTCAATATTGCACATAGCCTACCATGTTGTAATTCAGTTTAATTATAATTATTATTTGATATGGAATTATTTGAATTCAGTGGGAATTATTTGCTTATATCAGTCGATAAAAGTGGTGTTGAAGAAATTTTGCTAATACTTCAAGGCATAGATGTGTTTAATATTATGCAATTTGAATATCACTCGATGAAATTAAATCAGGCTCCAGTGGGAATCGAATCCAGGATCTTCTTCTTACTATGAAGACGCTTTGCCAACTAAGCTATCGAGCCTTGTAAATGTAATAAAAGTCTTACACAAAATTATTTATAACATTGTCTCAAATATAAATTAATAGGCCAACTATTATAAACATAAAATTACAGGCTCCAGTGGGAATCGAACCCACGATCTTCTGCTTACTAGGCAGACGCTTTGCCAACTAAGCCATAGAGCCATGCGGCTTTACACGGGTGATTTCAATACAACACCAGGCCTAAATGAATAACATAATCGCTATTAACGAAAAGTTCGATAAGCTAGAGCAAATAAATAATCACACATTGTTATAAAAACCTTTGTACAGGTAAGAGCGAGTCCCTATACTAGTTCATGTAGGCTTATCAGAAGTTATTGATTTTAATTCATTTGACACGCTTATCAGTCTACAATACAATACAATACAATACAAAAGGATATTTTATAGCGCCTCTATATGCTATTTGGGCATCTCAGAGTCGCTATCTGGAACAGTAAAGGGAAGAGTTGTCTAGCCTGCCATAAACCACACACATATGACAAGGCTTCCTTCTCCAATACATTTATCACTGTAACAAATGAAACTCTTAGCTTCATCTCGTTCTTGGCTACATTGTTTTATATTATTATATGAAGTCCATGACATCATCCTTGGCAGAGGAAAGGACGTTAAACCTTTATTATTGTTATAATAATATTCTCTCAATATTGTTCACTCGCTCAGCTGAACTCTGAACAACTTTAACAGCACTCAGTACGTTCAACAGATAGGTCTATATATACGAGGGGCGACCTGAAAGTCTTGATCATTTCTCAATAATTTTAAAACTATTCATCAGAACTTATTCAAATTTCGCAGCAATATTAACTAGAACCAGACTGACATCCTTGGTAAATATAAATTTTTATTCGCTAGATGGCACCACTTATCAATACTCAAGATGACCGTCCATATAAACGCCCTATGGCCCTATTGAGCAAAAAGCTGTTATTGAATTTCTATGAAAGAGGGCATAGCTGCAAGGGAATCAGTGAAAGATTAGGATAGGTTTATGGAGAATATGCACTTAGTTATCCGAGTGTTAGACGATGGCTGACCGATTTTAAGGGTGGCAGAAGTGACATTATAGACAAGCCACGTTCTGGCCATCTGGCGAAACCGTTGGGAGAAGGGTGTCGCGTGCAGTGGTGGCTATAGAAAAAAATTAACATGCTATAAATATAAGATTTTGTATATTAATAGGTAGTATGTTGTATAATGTTGCTGTAAAATTTGAATAATTTCTGACGAGTAGTTTTTATATTATTAAGCAATGATCAAAACTTTCATATCGCCCCTCGTATTATATTCAATGCGGAAAAACTAAATAGGCCTATTTGCATTTTAAATTCGGTCCTAAATAGCATAACATAACATAACACTACTTGTGTCAGCAGCATCAGTTGCTTGTTTAAGACCCATACCACTATTCACTCTAACAAACAGCCATAGGTATACTCAACATACTATTCACAACATAGTTCAAAGGTCCTTAAATCACAAATTGTTAACTAGATCTCTTCTTAACTATAATATTCAGTCTGAAATAGGCTTGCATAACTTTTCCGTATTTTAATCTCTTATGTATAATGGCTGAAGTCGAATTTAATGTCAGTAGCCTAGGACTAACTAAGTATGCACATAAGCATATGACCCAGTTCAGCACCTGGCGCCAGGGAAACAGTGCATAAATTAAGTTGATAATGTTCAAGTTAAAGTTCAGTCAATTTACTTTGAACATTATGAGCTAATGTTTATTATTACATGGTTATTAGGCTGCTGCACGCAAGGAATGAATTTGTTGCGCTGTACCAGGCGCGATTTAGGGTGACGGCTCCCCTCGCTCTATTAAGGGTGGCTGGCTCCCCCTAGACCTGAGGGGGCGCGGGTGGCTATGCCCCATCGATTGGAAAATTGTTACAACTTGAACCATTAAAATACCTGTTTGTGAATCTTGTTCCTCCCCCGCTCCCCATCAATCGACCTTGATTTATCCTACCACCTCCTCGATGCAGTGTGTTTGTTAACACATTTCATCAGGGACGTTCGCTTGGGACGTCCCTGACATCGCCTACTGGCGAGGAATCGGACTTTAATCCTCATTGATTAATTGATTGATTAACAACATATTTGGCCTCCCCCTCAAGAATTCCTAGATCTAGGCCCTACCACTGCCCTGTAGTAATGAGCGGTTGGATAGACCCTCTATCTATCCAGTGCTCTGCCACGTGGCAGGCTCAATACAAAAATTCTTACACACAATCAACTATCTCGCTCTTTAATGAGCACACCATCGACCAACCCAATAAGTCCTTCTCATCACAACGGCTTTTCCTTTTCCACACCTAAAATGTTGCCTTTGTTCAAAGAAAATATAGGTTTCTGAGGTGGTTTTCCATTGCCTTCCTCAATATATGTGTTTGTGGGCTCTTACGAAACGCGTACAGTTATCGATTGGACTATTCTCAAATAGAATAACACTATAGGATAGACCATATAGTGTTTAAATTAAGGGTTGAAGTTTTAAGGTTTTACAAAATACCTCAAGCTGTCAATAACTTTCCTTTATCCCAGATGGTTATTTGATTAGATTGTTATCAATGATCCGATAACAGATTAGTAGGCCTACAGGGCGTATAAAGCTCGTATCTTAATCATTTGTTTTGTTGACGTTTGTCATTACTATTTTATTAAAGTTACAGTCGGCTTACCAACTTTATATAACAACAGTTAAAATAGAATCAATTTTATTATATTCTCTATTCTAAGGAAACGGATTCTTTGAAAAGCAATAATTTCCTACGTCCTAAGTGGATAGACCTACAGAACCTATTCCTTTCATCTCAATTTGAGCGGATTTATATAGGCCTAGGTACATGAGAGCTCGTAAGTCGTATCGTAACAAAAAAGTATCTATAATGTAGCCTACACGTAGGCCTATAAGTAGTAAATATATATTGGGCTGTGCTAGAATAATTTGCGGAAACACTGAGGGACTTTCAATGAGAACGTTTTGCGGATGTCTTAGGGTAAACGATATTTTATTAGACCTGTGGGGTTAGTAACTTTATGGGTTTTGTATATAGGCAATATGGAATGCCAAATTTCATGTAGGCCTACACACTCTCAATTTAAGCGCTCGGGGTCCGCCTCCCACCCATTAGCTTCAAATAGTATCAAATTAGAGAGGTCCTTGGATGCGTTCTCCCCAAAATTGTAAAAATATTGTTAACATGGCAGGAATTACTGTATGCAACTCCATCGTCCATTCGAAATGAGAGAGAACTACGTTTTATTGAATTGACATACATACAATGACATGTATATATTATATATAGTCAAACAACACACAAGTCGGCCGTCGTTTAAAGAGCATAGTACTCTATCTAACTGACTATACCTACGAAAACTAAAACACAGAGATAAAAATAAATAAATAAATTATAAAATGGCAGCATAAAAATTAAATTTATAAAAAAAGAGCCAATTCCCAACAGAGAAACTAGTTTAGACAAACGGACGATAATTTATTTACAATACTATTATTTAAAGTCTAAATTATAAATAAGAAATCGGTTCATTAGATCTTCTTATAGATTAGGCATAGATTTTAAACTACAGCATTTCTTTGAACAGATTAGCATTGATTGTTGAGAAATGAGTTCCATTCTGAAGCCAGTAGTTTTTCTATGCTTTACCATCATTGGTTTAAATGCACAACTGTTCACTCCGGTCTTGGAACTGTCTGACGGACCAGTGCTCGGATCTAAGAAAGCTTTCAATGGTTAGTATTCAATTCAATTGTATACTCCAGCGTTTATAATTTTTCGTGGTCCAATGCTTTCTAGCCATTTTCTTCGTGACCCTGCAGACTAATTTTGTTAATCGCCAATGAAGACTAAATTGTTATAGTTTATTGTTACATTTCCCTTCAGCTGTGATATTAGTCACTCTTCACCTGTTAGTAACATATTTTAGTGTTTTAAACTTTTCATGCATTTGTCTGCATAATGTGACCTGGAACTAATAACAGTAGTTCACTAATTTCTCTCTTCTGTTTTAGGGCATTATTGTCATAGTTGTGAACTACGTATTTTATCTATTTTATTATTTACCGAATAAAATACATAAAATACATGTATATGGTTTGTGTCAGACCGTGAATTCCAGTCATGTTTTCATTATGAAAATAAAAAAGTTTTGAACTAATTTCATAACATAGTCGAGATATTACATCAAGGAGATCAGTAATGCATTACTATGTATTTGTTTGTGCTAAGTTCTAACCTTCCTGTTAATGGCCTCATGCAAAAATGTAAGTGACTGCGGGTCGCAAAGCTTAATCATGTATTTTTCTGTATTTTCTGTATTTTATTATTTTTGAAAAATACATATATTTTACTGTATTTTATTTCTACTTGGCTTTATTACACAACTATGATTATTATAGACTAGAATCCATCAAATGCTCAGCCAGATGACAGTTCCAAAGCTAAAAATTCCTACCCACAGTCAACTATCTGGCTCATCAATGAGCACACCATCGATCAACTCAAGCAGTAGATACCATCGCAAAGGGTATTCCTATAAAAAAAGGTAAAGGTTGTGATTGATTTCGTCACCTAACGTAGGTGCGGAGCTGATCCCGATCCTGAGCGATTGCAGCACACAGGTAAAAATAGTCATTAATCTGACGGTGAAGTTGCCAGCGCTACTCTATCAAATCCAATTTGATCATTGGATCATATACGCCAGACCTGCGTTAGCCTTCGCAATTTTCAGTATGCCTATAGGAAGCTAAGGAAAGCCATAGTTAAAAGAAAATTAGAGGGTCGGAGTTTGTCTTTCTCAATGGCAATGTCGATTTCTGAGAAGCACGTCCACTTTTACCACCACTTGTGAAAAAATGTGATTAAAAGAGTAGCTACATTTAATTTATTGCAAAGCCAATGTCTACAGCAGTCACATCACCGGTTACTGATCTTAGTGACCACTTTACAAGCACATGCTGCTGTTTTTATTGTTGTTGTTGTTGCCCACCCAAAACGCCAATTGTGGTGCTGACCTAATCTCTATTCATTTGGGAACGGAGCGAAACCTCTATCTTTTTCATTGCTCAATTTTTTACCAAATATAATTTATTTACTACTTCAGATCTACCATACGAAGAATACCTAGGGATACCTTTCGCCGACCCACCGGTGGGGCCCCTAAGGTGGCAGAAGCCCCAGCCCGTCACCCCCTGGACCACCACCCTGCGTGCTGTACGCTACTCCCCCCACTGCACCCAGTTCCTAGCCTACAGCTATCCCCTGCTGGGGTGGCATGCCGACAGTGGTGAGGACTGCCTTTATGCTAATGTGGTCGTACCCGGGGGCGTCGAAACAAACGGGTAAATTATATCGATTCCTTAAAAATTCTTGTCAGATTCATTAATTATATGGTCCATCATATCGTCCTCGGATGTAGAACGGACGTTAAATATTAGCACTGATAGATTGAATGCCCTCAATCGTAGAATAAATAAATAAATAATAAACCTTGCGCCGAATTGACGTCAGTTTATTTGCTCAAAAGCTACATCAGTGACATATGAGCCCTATGTCTAAGGTGATCTAAGGTAATCCTGATCTAAGATGGTAAGCAATGAATTTTGGGCTCGCCCTGGAACGCAGTAAATAGTAATGCATGTACTTGTACATTGTATTTACGATGTATAATTATGTTCCTCCTGATTGATTTGTG
>JAQFZF010001981.1:0-13091 GCA_034695365.1 Enchytraeus norvegicus
GGTACAAAAATATTCATTGTTAAGAAGTTACAGAGTCTCTACAAAAAAGTATAAGTTGGCCTAAATATTGACAAAACTTATTCAAATAGCGACGACACAATTTGGAAAGAGCAGCATAGTTCGGAGTTCGTCAAGAAGGATTAGTGGCCACCAAACTCACCTGACCTCAATCTTTCCGACCACCACGTCTGGGTGATAAGCTTAAGCGGTAAAAAGTGTTGATTTGAAACCAACCAACAAGATTGAACTCAAGACTGTGCTGGAGGTAATCTGAGAAGACTTGACACAAGAGGCTATCGATCTGGCTGTGCTAGAATTCCGGAAGAGGTTACAGGCGTGCATTCGAACAGATGACGGTCACATTGAACACGCACTAAAATAAAATCGGCAGCATCAACAAACCGCCCTTTTCCGGGCTCAAAATTAGGAGTAGGCTAAATGCAATTAGAAATGACTGCCTGTTTAATAAGCTTTGTAAATTGTATAATGTCTCTAGTTTTCGTACATACTCTGTAACTTTTTATGAGTATTTTTACACCAAATTAGGAGATTACATGTCAAATGCTTCCCCTAGAAGGTCTTAAAATATTTCTAAATATCTTGAGTTCTGAAAAAGTTATTGAGATTTCGCTAGTGGGGTGTTATTTTGGTAATCCTGGTAACGGCGGTCTCAAATTATCATTTTGTTTTTAGCGTTAGTTCTAGGGTTAGAGTGTTTGGTGAAAAATATTATTTTATGATTAGGGTAGGGTTGGGGTTAGACTTAGACTAGCCCTAACATCATCCCAAACCTTACAGTAACCCTAAATTATCCGAAAAATGAACCCTAATCCTTAAAAAAGCCCCTTATTAAACGCAAGTTATTTATAAATATAACAAAAAGTAGGTGATAGATTTCTGAAATTTGGTACACTTAATTGTATGGTCATTCTACACTTTTGATGTAAATTTCAAGAAAATCGGATATGAATTGGAATTTGCGATCGCCGTTACCAGAATTAGGCCTACCGTGATTTTTAACTCACCCGGTACATAGCTCTGATGTTACAGCTCTAATTATTCGCGATTGCTTTAGATCCGGTCCGATGATAGAATGTCATTAATTAACTGTCTGGTCACTTTGCTTTATTATGCATGTATTTGCCGTGATGGCTGTACCAACAAGGAAGTTTTTAATTAGATCTTTACATCCGGAGTTCAGGCCATAATGATAATTATATCTAGGCTATGTATCGAATGAGCACATGTAAGGTATTGTTTGACAGGCTTAGAGTCGGCAGCAAGCTATTCAAATAAGCACGAGGCTATAATATTATCTTCTGTACCCGAACGAGTCCGTCCCTGACATAGCCATTAGATCAGAAAATTAACATCAAACTTAACCTCAGGCCCTTATAAGTAGAGATAGATATATATGTTTATTGCAATGATAACATCAAACGTGACATCAATACAAGATTACAAGCATCAATTACTAACTGTGCAGATAAAATAGTCATCCTAGTTAGACTCCCTTGTTTCTTACACTGCTGAAGAATATAATATACGAACAAATAGTGTTGAGTATATTATGCGAATAAATAGAAATAAACGAATAAATAGTGCTCATGTGCTGACCGTCATCAGGGAAAGCAAGAATGTCCTATCTAGCTGACCACGGCCAGAAAATAATAGCTCAAAAAATAAATGAATAAAACTACCAATAAACAAATATTGATATAACTAATAACAGTCTATTTATTTTCTAATTGCTAGCTATCCTGCAAATATTTTTTAGATTTGAGCGCAAAATTATCAATGGAGGTGGAACTTCTAATTTCAATTAGCACTTGGTTCCATAGTGTTGAGCCATAGTTAACATATGAGGAATAAAAGGCTTAATTTGGCTTTTTATATAGGTAACTTGTTGATTCCAATTTCGTCGGGTAATCATGGCAGGATTTGGTGAGAGCTTATATAAAGCAAGTTACAAGTAGAACTGAATTCTTGTAGGCATTCTGATTGTCTGTATATTATATAATTACTTGCTGTACTGTCAAGTACTGTTATGATATTCTTTATTAACAGTGGTATAAACTATAAATACCTTTGTTGGAACAGAACAATTTGAGATAAGTCAAACTAAAAATTGCCCTAGTTTCATAAGAGCAGAGAGTGAGGCAGATTCGCAAAATCTGAGAAAGGCAACTGGAAACTATCTAAAAATCGCATTTTTTCATTTAAGTGCTACATTATGGGTGTGGTAAAGCATGTCCTTATAGATTCCTATTATTGGTCTTCCTCCGACTCTATTTCTTTACATTCTTCCCTACGTTATTTCGTCAACAAATCCTTCCACGTAAAACATATCCTATCCAACTCTTCTATCTACTTCTTAAGATATATATATTATATACATTATACACAGCTCTTCTATCTACTTCTTAAGATATATATATATATACATTATTCACAGCTCTCCTTGTACTCCAACTCATCCCAGGATTTCTTTATTTGTAATTGTATCAGTTCATTAATAAATCTTTTCCAACCATCTCCAGAGCCACATCTCTAAAGATTCCTATTTCTAATCCTTTCAAGGTTCACGTATGTGATACCGGAGTGTAGTCCATACTAGAGTCTTAACTATTATTGGCTAATAATATGTAAAGCTAGACCTGTGAGAGGGGAAATCAACAACAATATTGGCCCAGGTTCTTCTCTCTGAATGAAAACGCTAAATGTCATTAGGTGCTATAATTACTATAGTGTCTAGATCAAACAACAACACGTGAGACTGATGGAATTATCACAATTAAGAACTAACAAGTCACCCTTCCTTTTATCCTACTTACACAAACTTAACCCCTCTGAACACCCATCACCACTCTGCCCCCTTTGCTCTGACCAAACACATGACACAATACACCTCTTTCAATGCATAGGGTACAAATACAGACAACACTTACTCCAATAGACTTATGGAACAATCCCTGCGAGGCGGCGGAGCTGATGGATACCTAACGGCGAGCCCTGGAGGAGCGTCCGCAAGGACGAAGATAGAGGGTGTCAGCACCACGGCTGATCTTCGGGTCGGCAACAACAACACTTGAACCCAAGGACCATTACGAAATCTTGTACAGCCAGTTTAGTTCTAAATTAATCATGACAATCATAACATATTCAGCATTCCTTAAGTCATGAGTAATGCTGTAGCGTGGAAATTTCTTTTTGCTAACTCTCTAGCTCCAAATATTTGTCTTTGAACCGATATTTTGCATTTGATGTCTCCAAATTTTTAACAAACACTCGAGACGATCTTTATATAAATTGTAATAACAGGTTTCGCTTTGTGTATAAAGGCAAAAAAATGGTTGTAAGTGCTGAAATAGCTTCAAAAAATGAGCAGGACATGAATATGCAATTTTCTGTATAATGATCCATCACTTACGCTGCTAAACTGACGTTATATTCGACTCTAGCCTTACAGTTTAACACTGTATTTTCACTCGTGAAGAGCCTCCACTTCGGCACTTTGCGGCCGGGCTATTTAGCGGGCTCACTTCAAGCATTCATGATATGCTGAATAAAATAATAATAATAATAATAATAATAATAATAAAGATTTAACGTCCGTTTCTTCATCCAAGGATGATGTCAGGGACGTCCCAACAGCATGTATCACTACAAATCGTTTTCCCCAAAACGATTTGAAGAGATATATGACTGAAGAAAAAAAGTAAAAATAAAATAAAAAATAAAATAACAAGGTAAAAGAAACGGTGCCGGTCCGGTGATCAGAAGACAGTCAGGGGAGGTATTGAAATCTACGGTGGGAAAAGATGTGTTTTAAGCCTACTACAGAAGCTGGAAATAGAAGAGCAAGAGCGAAGATCAAGAGGCAAAAGGTTCCAGATTGAGTGAGCTGCGCAAGAAAAGGAGCGTCTGCCAATGGAGGTGCGAATATTGGGGACTTTATTAGTGATTAATACCTCGGTAATTTACATAGCCGAGGTTTTAATCACCAATTCACTCTCCAATTGGCTTTACCAGGTTTCTTTTCCCTTTGATGCAAATTATTATCGACCGACTGTTGTGCTTAACCATTGAGCCAGCTAGGGAGACATGCACATGTTAATTAAATGAAGTATATTAATTGATAAAATGTTGATTGCAGGGATTACTATTATAGAGCTATTGTTATGAGAAACTTAACAAGAAATTATTGAGCAAGCTTGCACCTGCACCTAATAAGGAAACTATGGAAATTGGCAAGGTGATTGGTTTTTCTATGCTTAATTAATTATTGGTAATCCTGTTAACGGCAGTCCAAATTATTAATTAGATCCAATTTGTTTGAAATTTACACAAATAGTGCAGGTTAATGTTAGGGTTAGGGTAAGGATAAGGGTTGGGGACTAACCCTAACCTAAACCTCACCATACCATAACACAACAGTTGAAACAAATATGACACAGGCACAAATTTTTAACTACAGTAATAATTTGGGACCGCCATTACCAGGATTACCTTATTATGTAATTAATTATTGTAACTCACGCTATATCAAGCAATTAAATTATGGTAAAGGTCAAGCACAACAAATGTCGACACAGAAGGGGGAGGGGGGGGGTAGCGTATAAAATCTGCAACACTCTGCCAAAACGGCCAAATACTTACAGCGAGAAGCCTATTAAGCAATTGTAATCATAATTTAAGAACCCGTGGCCTCCAGGCTATAACTGATGGGCTACAGTCAATATCTTCTCTATATTTATCTTTGAAGTTGCATGTCATAGGCCTATTATTTTAACCTGTCGGCAGTTTTTAAGATTCAATTCAACTAAGTTTTCTCTTAATGTTTTCCAAAGACTGTTGGTTTAGTTTTTCTAAAGTTCTTCATCAATATGCATAAAGAATTTATATACATGATATGCATGATATACTTTTAGTTTAAAACATTGTTTGAATGATAAAATTGATTATTTCAGTACAAGTGTCTGCATTTATTTGCAGAAGGCTTTCGTGATAGTCGACGTACAGAATGATTTTATATCAGGATCATTGGCTCTTTCTAACTGTGCGGCACATCAAGATGGTGCAGAGGTGGTGCCGATTATTAACGATCTCTTAGATACAGCTTGCTTTGATACCATCATATATACGCAGGATTGGCATCCGCAAGGGCATATCTCATTCATTGATAATGTCAGCAAGTTCCAGCTCGTTAAACCAGTGAGTTCTTTTTTCATAGTCACTTATATTTATTAAAATTAAGTAACTTGATAGATCTTTTGATAAATCTTTTTTGTCATTTATTTTAACTTGAATGATTGATATAAATTATATTATTATTAGTTATTACTAAATTAATTATTGTTGATTATACTATCAGATGATTTAGTAAGGCTCCACACTTAGTAAGGCTCCAAGTGATTAGGCCTATATAGATTACTTAATCAATCAATCAATTGATCAATACGAATTAAACTTCCTTTTCATCAGCTTACAAAGACATCAGGGACGTCTTCAAACAGCATTCGAATTACTTTATATTGAATTCATTAATTAAACTTTCAAGAGCGTTGTGATATGTACACTGTGCAGTTGCCAAATATTATATTATGAGAGAGCTTTGTATTAATACAAAATAAAATTTTAGCGGAAACTGTATTTTCTAGGATTCTGCAGAAGAGGTCAAGTGTTTTGATACCGTAACATTCAACATAGAATCAAATTCTATTCGACAGACTCTATGGCCTGTACATTGTGTTCAGAATACCAGGGGAGCGGAGTTTCATGAGAAACTAAAGGTATTTATTTTTATATAAAAAATTATTCACAGATTTTTACTCAAGAGTCATGACAGATCACATGCTAGTTTCCTTTCTCAGTAGCTGTTTTATGTTTTAACTGATTTAATACAAAAATGTAACAATGGGGACTAGTGGTGTTGAAATAGATGACAAACAAATATTAAAATAAGTTATTGCTGCATTGAGTTTTCATGTTTATTCAATATTGTTGTCCCTGATGTTCTCGTCAGATGATGAAATGGACGTTAAATTCGCATTGATTTTAAATTATTGTATTGTTATTATACACCGTGTTGGAAAACAACGGAGAATACTTTAGGTTTTTTATTCCCTACTAAAGTAATAGACTGTTTCCTCTGAAATTTGTCATGCATCAACAGGGGCCTATTTGTAAGTTATACTAAAAATTTCAAGAGATTTGAACACAAAATCACTGAGCCATTGCATTTTGTGCGTGACAGCTAGTTAGATCTTGATTCATATGGACAAAACAGTATGATTTTATACACAATAGAATGCTTATGCCCTCTGTATACGCTAATTTTTTTCTTTGTAAATTGCATACATGTAACAATCGTATATGTTTGACACATCACATATTCGCCAGGTTCCAATTTATTTTTTTTTTACTCCTCTCCACTCCTGTTACCTATCTTTGCCTTCTAAATGGCGCAAAATGACAGCCAGCGCAGATAGATCTATTAGAATAACTATCCTGACAACCTGTTCTTTTTTTCTTGTCGACTAACCTGGTATTCGATCCTGGGTCACTTGCTTCGGAGGCGAACACTCTGCCGATGTCATTGACCCATGCCGAATACTATAATGCTGTTAATCTATGTTGGGAATCACGATCTTACTAGGAGTCTCAGACAAAATGCTATATCTCCGTGATTATGAGTCCAATGCTCTTGAAATTTGCAGTGTTGATTGCAAATAGGTCCCAGTTGATGCATATCAAATTTCAAATGAAACACTCTGCTACTTTGGTAGAAAATGAAAAACGAACATTGTTCTCGGTTGTTTATCAACACGGTGTAGGATTGTTGTTGATTGTTTAGAAAATCATAGAAAGATGTTGTTCTTTTGTTATTGTGTAGATTGTTCCAGAAGGATTGTTTGTGAGGAAGGGCTTGCATGAGAAGGTTGACAGCTACTCGGCTTTCTGGAACAACAGTCGTTCACACTGCAGCGAGCTACACGCACTGTTAACTGAGCTTAATGTTACACAACTCTACCTGGCTGGTCTAGCGTACGACTTCTGTGTCGGTGAGTGCTTGTGTTATTGTTGTTGTTGTTGTTGTGCGCCTGCCGCCCAGATTGTCAGCGGTGCTGACGACATCCTCCATCCTCATTACTGTGGAAGGGAGAGTTCATCCAGAGCCTGCCGCCAGGTCTCTAGCAGCTCCGCCGCCTCGCTGGGGTCATACCTGGAATGGGAAATAGTCGTTATATATCTAGTATAATAATTATTGTTGGACATAAATCTGAGAACATTAATTAGAGCATTGTAGTTAAAGCATTAAACATGTTAAACATGGTAAACAAATAATTAATTTATATTTAAACTCGTTCAATCAATGGAGGTTTAATCATTTGATGTCCATTTTCTGGTGCAAATTTATTATGAACATTGTTATACAAAATGCAATTTCTTATCCAGGATTAGATTCTGACAGAGCTTTCATTTTTATGCTATTTCTTTAAACGACAATTTCTATAGCAGTGTCATTCTCTTATATGCAGGATATCATGGCTTGAGTCCCACCCGGGTCCATCTCTGACAGAATACTTCGATACAAAAACAGGCTTAAAACTTGTCCTTTCTACAGCTTTTTATGCTTTGTCTATTCCTGTATTTCTGTTGTGCCACATTTATATCTGTTACGTTTTTTGTTTGAGTTCATATTTGATATTAATAAAGGAAGAAGTAACCTTTGTGTCACTAAAAATAAGTTAGGTGTAATAATTAATATTTTGCATTCCGTTTCCCCATCCGAGGATGATTCCATGGACATTATTAAAATATTACATGTTGTGTATCTGATAGGCTACACAGCACTTGACGCGAGGAAGTTTGGCTACAAGACGGTGGTGATAGAAGACGCGTGCAGAGGTGTGGACCTGACATCTGTTCAAGAAATGAGAGAAAAATTATTAGCGGCCGGCGCAACATTCTGTAAATATTCAGAGGTAAATTGGGTGGTTGTTTTATGTTATTCTTTATTGTCTCCTTATATTTGTTAGGGTCCCGGTTGGATAGCCTAGTCAGTGGCTCACATGCTTAATTGTATTGCATGCTTTCCTTTTCTTGTAGGATTTATGGTAAGGTTCATCATGGGAATCTAATTTGCTACAAAAGCCGGTTTATTCTCAATTAACGACAAGTTGCCATGTTTTTTATACATATTTATAATATATTTTTATTATATATGATATGTGTATATATATATTTCAGATAAGTGCAGCATTGGCTAAGATACCCAACTATTAGAATACAATCTTCTACAGGAGATTATAGAGGAGTGATGAATCGTGTACTTGTTCCATAGATATTCTACTGGGTAACTGACGATATTTAACCTCATATATTATAAATAACTACTCGCATTACATATAGGGTATAGATTAAATATTATTATTTATCTTAGTATATTAACTTGTTTGTTATACTTCTTTTATGGTAGTTATATAATTTTGTAAATATAATTTTGTAAAATTAAACATTTGTATTTCTTTGTCATTACAAGTATGCCTTGTAAGCAAATATTTGTTAAAATATTTTATTTAAAATTAAATTCCTCTGTTAAAGTATATTATCTCAATCTTTTTCTTGTTTTAGTCAAATAAATATGCGAAAAGGAAACTATGTTTATCGGTCGTACGGGGTCTCAAATAGTGTTTTCTTAATGATGTATATCTTTTCTACTACTATAAAGTACTACTATTGTACTGTTGTATTATTCTACTTTATTTGATATTGAAGTGGTCTGTGAATTTGTAAATATTATTCTACATGATATACGCTCTAAGTCCATATAAGCGGTTTATGATCAATATAAACGTAATTTCGATTATTTATAAAATAACTTTTTACTATAGTATGTCTGTTGTCTGGGAAGTAGGCTAATCTTTTATTTTGTTAAATTAAGTTCAGTTTGTTATTTCATTTAATAATTAAATTTTAATGATTAAATTAATATTTCAACATAAATTTAATATTTAGTCTAACTTATTAGTAGATAATGGCTTTATTCTATGTTTATGTTTCTTGTTTTGTTTTACTGTCATTAATTATTGACAGTTCACGTGTAAAGTTACCCGTGTTGGATCCGGAAACTTGAGAATAGACCAACTGAAAACTGCACATGTTTTGTAAAAGCCGACTAACGCAGACATTTTCATACTGAGGAAGGCAACGGGAAACCACCTCAGAAGTCATAATATATATTTCCAAGAAAAAGGTTAAATTTTGTGTGTAGTACAGGCATGGCCTTTTTGATGGGATGAACTTGATGGTCGATAGAGTGCTCATTAGTGAGCGTGATAGCAGAGTGTGTTTCAGAATATGTACCTTGGATCTGCCATTTGGCAGTGCATTAGAGATAGATAGATGTGTAAAGTACGACAGCAGCCTAAACTATTCAATTTACTCAGTCGTAATCTTCAAATAAAATAAGAACTTCTCACTGCATTCTAATATAAGTAATTAAATTTTATATCGATATTGATATAGTGTTGTTGTTGTTGCCCACCCCGAAGACCAGCCGTGGTGCTGATCCCCTCTATCTTCGTCATTGAGAGGGCTCATCCATGGCTCGCAGCCAGGTGTCCAGCAGCTCTGCAGCCTCATAGGGTTTGTTCCATAAGTCGATTGGAGTGAGTGTTGTATGTATTCATGTGCATTGAAAGAGTGTTTTTTGTCATGTGTTTGGTCAGAGCAAAGAGGACAGAGTGGTAATGGTTGTTCGGATGGATTAATTTTGTGTAAGTAGGATAAAAGGAAGGGTGATTTGTTAGTTCTTAATTGCGATTGAAGGCGTCTTTGATATCTGGTTTTATTGATCTAGTGCATAATCTTACATTTGATAGCTGTATAATATATTGCCTAAATATAATTTGATGATCTCTATATATTAAGTATGTAGTATTACATAAAGTATTCCGTAAAATACTACATAGAATGTAGTAATAATTCGTAATCCTACTTTCAAGTGTTAGAGTTTGTTTATTTTAAGATTTTATTATGTTGCTAACTGATATGTCTACTCGTAGGCAGAACCAAGTCAGATATTTGCAAGATGAAATGCATTTATATGTAGGAAAACTTATTTGTGTACTTTTATATGTAGGAAAATAATTTCTTATCTCTTTTTGCTCTTTCAAAAGTGACTGCAGAGGTAAAGACTGATTTAATGGTTTTCCTCACACTATTTGTTAAATTATATTGAGAAGTGATATGATGTATTACTTCTGTATTCATATGAATATCTCTGTATTCGTCAAAGCAAAGCAACGACTGTGAAAGTTGATCTTCACGGATGCATCGCATGAAATAAAACAGAAAATGAAAAAAAATTCAGTCATACTTTTTGCTATAGTTTTTCCTTCTGCTTAATTAGAGTGCATGGTTAAATTTATATTGCTAGTCTAACAGGGTTCTAATAATATGCTCAGAGATGTGCAATATTTAATCCATAATAATAGTTACGATGTCCCTTGTATATATTATAGATTGGATTGCCCTTTTTTGCTATTCTCTCTCTCTCTCTGTCTCCCTCTCTCTCAGTGTACTGCCTAACGGCATGTCCATGACTCTAAACATTTATATACCTCTCTATCCTAAGTTCATCTTTTCATATTCGCATATTATCCTGTAATCACTTCATGCAACATTCCTATTCTTGATCGTCCTCTGACTCTCTTTCTTCCATTTCAAATTATTTTGTATAATCTATTGATATTTTATGTATTCTTATGTAATAAATGCTTTTGTCTTATAAACTGATATCCTGCAGTAGAGAAATAATAAATTAGAATTTATATTTGCAGTTACGAAGATATTAAATGCATATTTTATTTCTTGTAAATGTTTTATTGTCAGTATAGTGCTTCCGTGTATAAATGTGCATCTTAAATGTCTACTATAATTAGACTATGAGTCTAGTGGATAGTTCGGAGAGTTTTTGGTTATTGTCATCATTTTGCGAGGTAAAGTCTGCGAGAACGTGAAATATGTATATCTAGAAAAAAACTATGAATAATGATGCTTTGAAATTGATGGAAATATTATTTTTATGGATAAAATTGTTGTTCGTCAACTTTGATTAAAAGTTAATAGTCATTAGTCAAGGATTTTATAGACCATTTAAATAAGACCATTACTAAATTTAAAGCTTGTTTACAAATTGAGAAAATACATTCGAGACCGTGTTTTGTGATTATAATTATTTTTATTCAATACAATTCTAAATCAAGGGCAGATGTTTACATTTTTTATAAATAGAAATTATAGTAGATAATTGTAAAAATTGTGTGCAATTATAGTTGCACAACAAGACAACTGGTTTACGAATTTTGTTTATTTTTATGTGTTGATTTTCTGTTCCGTCTTTGTATGTATTTCATATTTATCGTTAATATAACTATTGTAGTGAATTATTTACATTGTATCTTTATTCTATACAAAACGTATAATTTTACCTTTATCATACTGTTAAACGTAATCGATATAAATATTTACGTAATCGATATAAATATTTAGCCGAAAACTTGTCAATAAAATATTCTAATCAGCTAATTACATTTTTATTCGTTTGTTAAATGCACATTTGCCTAGTACTATAGTAATTATTGTATATGTAAGATAATCTTTAGTTTGACAAAACTAAGGACGAATACGTAAAGTAGCTTAGACGGTAGCACACTTGCCTGTGATGCGGGAGGGCGCGGGTTCAGTTCCCAGTCGAGTGCGTCTGTGACAGTACCCTTGTGATCAGGAAACTGATGTTAT
Organism: Enchytraeus norvegicus; assembly: GCA_034695365.1. Lineage (NCBI taxonomy): Eukaryota > Metazoa > Annelida > Clitellata > Enchytraeida > Enchytraeidae > Enchytraeus > Enchytraeus norvegicus. The sequence goes on from JAQFZF010001981.1 coordinate 11,809, forward strand.
AATCTACAGTTTTTTACAATTCGATAGTTTCAAATTGATTATCAATCATTAAACAAATAGAAGAACAACACGAGCAATATATAGCGTGTCATGTAATCAAACATGTGCACAACAAGCAACATGAATGTCAACAATAACAATTCTGTGTCAACGATCAACAACATGCATAAACCACATGATCAGTTACAAATATAAACAATTAATTATAAACATGGTCGTCTGTGCATGCTATTAGTATCTTATCTACCCAGTCTTTATTTATATGAGTTTCACAGCCCGGACTCCGATTCGGACCGAGCTACTGTGGAATCCGGAAGGAGAGCTGAACCAATGCGTCACTTGATTCTCCGGACTTTTACTTTAAAAAAAGATGAACCTATAAAATAAAATAAAACAAAACTAGAAAACAAGTTCAACATGATATCTTGAAATTAGAGACATCCATATTATATTAAATATCAACCAGCTAGAGCTGGTTGTGTAACGGTTAAGCGACTGGACTGCGGATCAATAGGTCTGCGGTTCTAATCCCAGGGCTTTCGCGTTACTGATGAATCCCTCGGGCCGCGAACCCGACGTTAAATTCCGCTTTAGTCTTTTACGTCACATTTCAATAGTTATGTTATATTTTATCTTGTTGATTACTCTGCTCTGCCACCATAATAGCAGTGATACTATACATATTTCATTTAGAGTCTTTAATAGGCTGTTACCCGGTAAACTTACAACAACTAAACAATAAATACCATCCAATGCGATAGAAACAATTGAAAACGCAAGAAACAATTGAAAACGATCATCGTGCCCTTAATTAAAAACATAAGCCAATGTGATATGAAGTACGATTATATAGAATTCACTGGCCTGAGCTTGTATCGTATAAATTGCAGGCGGTCTATCTAAATAAACGGATTAGTTCAAATTCTAAAATCTAAGACAGTGACAGAGAAGTAGTACATTGAACCAGAACGATCTTAAAAACCAATAGAATTCACTAATTATACATAAAATTTATTTAAAATAAAATATAAATTGATTTGAACAGATTCAGCTGAAAGGCACCCAAACGAGACAACTGATAATAATAATAGTAATGGTTCAAAGTCTGTTTCCTCATCCAGGGATGATGTCAGGGACGTCATCTTATCATATATTATCGTAATCTTATCGCTATGTTAGCGTTTGACAGTGTCAATAGTTAATAAAAGAGGGCTTTTGCATTCATTTCATGATGCCATTGCTGCATATCCTCTTTTCAAAATAATGAATGTACAAACTTTCAT
>JAQFZF010001982.1:0-13088 GCA_034695365.1 Enchytraeus norvegicus
AATGCCCCCCAATTTATGATGTCTACCCAGTTTATGATGCCCCCCCAGTCCCCCCCTCCCATATGTGTATGTTACATTTCTGGGGGGGCGGTAGCAAAAAAGTGGGGGAGCGAAAAAAAAATTCGCGCTTCTCGCGATTACTTTTAGGCTTTCCGCCCCCCCACTTTTCAAAACCTTGTTACACCCCTGGTAAATAGTATTATTAATATTGAATTAATAAAGCCTGATTTAAGTTGTGTCTTATAGATGTTATCTAGTGTGCATGTGGATATAGAGGCGTAAGCCTGCGTCCATGTATACCAATAATTAAGTAAGTAAAATCAAATAAATATAAAATTATAAAGAATAGTTCTCCAGGCAAAATAGAAACTACGAGCGGAAATCTAAGAAATGTAAATAAACTGGACTGAAAACCAACTGCAACATTACATTGAACATACAGAGAAGAGTCCAAGACATGAATGTTCCCAGTAAAATTACTATTTAAACCATTGATCGGACCCCGAGTGACGACTTAATATTGGAGCCAATGGAGGGGTCGGAACAGTTTTTTAATTTGTTACTTATATTACATAATTGTGAATATATTAAATATATTTGTTTTGTCATAACAATATATATGTGAATAATTTGTTACTTATATTACATAATTGTGAATTAGGTTGCAGTTAATTGTATATTACTGTACTCCCTGTTCTGTGTCACATTATATTTGCTATGAGGCCTGTTTTAATTTAATAAACCTCATATTGGTCATCTAGGCCTATTAGGCCTACGTCATCAATTAGGCCTACTTCATCAATTTGTAGACAATTAAATTTTCATCTCACTTTATCAAGTGTTAGCACTGTTCCGACCCCTCCATTGGCTCCAATATTACGTCGTCACTCGGGGTCCGATCAATGATCCGACGCCGACACGTACCATGGGTTTAGTCATCGGGTAGCATGTAGTGTCAGTAGCCTAAGTCCCCCAGGGGGAGGGAAGCAAGGAGTAGAAAGGAAGGAATCAAATTTAAATGTGTCTATTTATGCAGTCCTGCGAACAAATTAAATGATGTAGGACTTCGGTTTAGCAGAAAATATTTGTGGACTCACACAGAAATTGTGTTGTTTTATTGACAGAAATGTTATTGTTTAGCAAAGAATCGTGCAATTTAGCGAAAATCCTGGGGTCCGAGTCCGACCCTAATGATGATGACCCCATATCCTAATCATGTTCTAATTTTAGGCATTATAGGCTATAACTATTTTTAATCTCGCTAGACTACATGCAGCCTACTTATATAATAACACTTAGCCTATATTAGGCATATATAAGTGTTTTATGCCTACTAACATTTTTTAAATTAACTCTACCACTTTGAAATATTTATAAGAACCGCTATTGTCCGACTCCTATAGACATAAATTTTACTAAATTTCAAGTTTTCAACTAAGAAATGGTCACTTATGGCCTACAGGATATACTTATATTTATAGGCCTAGATTTGTATTTTCATAAACTAGTGCACCGTCTATGCCTAACTGTAAATTAATTAAGGACTTCGTTATTAACAGCTAAAAGATAGATAGGGCCTATGCAGTTGATTTTAATTATAATAGGAAGCAAGCACAACGAAACGCCTAATATGCCTGAATTCAAGAGAGAGAGAGAGAGATAACAGAGCCAAGATCAATGTTCAGTTTGGTCTAAGTAAGCTTTAATAGACTCTATACTTGTAGGAGCAGCAGTGAATCAAAGGTCACACTTCTTGAGAGCTAAATAAAGGAGGGTTCTACTATAACAAATAACTATATTAGCTAACGTTCGCTATTTCTTTTATATGTCTAAAATTTCAAGTATTAACTATTAAATATTCATAATAGCAATTATAGCCTATGTATATTTTCAAATCAATTAGCGTGTGGCAACCTGCATGGTTAGCTACTAGACAGCGGTGTCATAGGTCTACAGTTCTAATCCAAGGCTTGCAGGCCAGTCGCTGATGTGTCTTCTGCATTCAATCAGCAGCTTGCATATATCGCACTCATAACTAAGTCTCAGCAGTGCTTTTGTACAGTGAAGGGAAGAGTAGCCTGATCTGTATATGCCACAACCGTTTTGGCAGGACCTCTGAAATATGGAATTTGAGTCACCAAAGTTTTAACTACACAGAAGTCATGGCGCCGTAGGCCACTCTGCCCTTCACTGAAACATCTGCGTTAGTTGCTCATGAAACTTGTGGTTTTGGTTGATCTAATTCTCAAGTTTCCCGGAACCAATACAGAGAAAGTGACAGAGAGAGAGAGAGAGAGAGAGAGAGAGAGAGAGAGAGAGAGAGAGAGAGAGAGAGACAGAGAGAGAGAGAGAGAGAGAGAGAGAGAGAAGATTTTCTCTGGCTAGTTTATCTAGCCAGAGAAAATCTTATTCTATAATCCACTCACAAATGTACTGAACCTAACATTAGTATTTTAAATAAACTTTTACAAATTATCATAAAAATTATACATTTCAGCCTCAATGAAATCTTTAGCAGTAAATATTTAGTGAATATACATTCCCTAAAAGCCGGCTCAAAGAGCATCCAGTACTTATGTTATGCAAATTATACTGAATTATACAAAAACAATGAATTTTATTAGACCTTTAGTATGGCCTGTTTCATCTGATGCAGAGGAACTTAACGCAACGAATGGATAATAAAAAATATAGGTTAAGTCTGCTGACTTGTATGAATTTAATGACTTAATTCTAACTAGTAAAGCAGTTACCAAGTAGAGACTAGAAATTCTGTGATTTATATATTTCTACCAATAATAAGAGTGGACTTAGAAAATCGTTACAAAATATAAAAAGGGATAATGTAATATCACGCTCTCGTAATTAAAATTCTACCTGAGCTTTGGTTTAATAAAATTTCCTGAAAATTATACAAGATATATTATACAAGAGATGAACAAAGACAAACTTTTATAAAACTTTTATTTGCAAGCGTTATCTTGTCTTTATTTGTACGACTACAGATCACGTTAGTTACACAAACAGCATTCCTGTTAACAGTACACTCAATATTTTAATGCTTCAACATGTAACTGTACAATTAAATTTTAATATTCAAAAAGTCACTCTAATAGACAAAAATTTCCTAATGTATGTTCACAATAATAATAATAGTGTTATATCTTTAATGGTGTCTGTGTTGTTATATCTCTATTTGGAATGTATTAATTAAAATGGTTAGGGTGTTAGAATATTATTACTTAGCTATTTGTTGGTTCCTGATATCGCCGTTAGATAATGAATCGGACGTTAATATAGTTATTTGTTTTATGGATGAATAATTATAGTAGACTTAGGTTTGAGTGTGTATTAGAATGTTTCCTAAATTTATATTTCTAAGCTCCTTTAAAGCGGTTCTATAAAGTGGCTTGGGAGAACATTTAGCTTAAACTGATCTGCTGGCAGTTGATTTTTTAATTTCATATTTGATTCATTCATATTTTTTATGCCTACTTACACTAAACAATTCAAGAAGTCAAAAAGTTAGTACATTGGTCGTTGATTTATAACAAACATAACTTGAAACAAGATTTGATGAATGATACAAGGCCTCTAGACACGAGACCACAACAGTTACCCAAAATACTATCACGTAAAACAGCGAATGGTCCCAATGCGCAGTAATTAGCCTAGCTTTAATGCAATGCTAAACGTGTATAAAAACATTAGTTTACATGATAGTATTAGACACATCATATATATACAATTTAAAATCATAAGGCCACTATTATACAAAATATATCTTATTATCTAGTATAATACGCATAGCCAAAGTAAAAATATAACTATATAAAATTTGATAAATATAAGCTAAAATCTCTATAACAAGAAATCATAACAATAGTATAGAGTAGGTCAGCGCAATTTAGCATACCAGCAACAATGAGTGAAATTATAAAAATTATGATTTTTAAATTAACAACTCTATTTTCATTCTTTAGTGATTTATTATATCATTTGCCATACATTATATGATTTGCGGTATTTACTATTTATCATATGACTTACTTATTTGCATACATTATGATTAATATTGTTTTATTATTTGCAATTGTAACAGACACATTCCATTTTATGCCATTTTACAATTTGATGAAACATATATTATGATGAAATATACCTACCACATTATTTATTATACATTAACGATAAACAACGACCCCAAATCGTAGTTAGCATAAAAGAAATTAGGTTCTAATTTTAGGTTCGGGTGCACATCAATATCAAAATTAATATCAAAGCTTCTTTCATTCAAAAGATTAACAAATAAGCATAGTGTATAAAAAGGTAAAAGTATGCAATATTCAATAGTGTACATCAACTCAGAGCTAATCCAATTTTTATCGATTTCAGTACACAAGTGACAATGCCATTATCCTGCAATGGGATTGCCACCACCTCTGCCATTCAATAGGTTGAGATAATAAAATTAACTTTACTAGTGCTAAAATAAAAGGATCATTGCAAACTATGAAAATTAATCACTCTTTGCAGATGTGCATGATTCAAGCTATTTATCGTTTTGTATTTTCCATCAATTCATGATCAAAGTATAAATGATTAACAAATCTTATATTTTATAAATTAACAAATATTTATAATAAACAGATTGTACTTCAAAATATATTAAAACTCATGCTAACACCTTCAACAACTCTTCTAAATATCACAATTACAATTAATTATTGTTCTCAATGACACAAAGTTTAGTTTCAAAACATAATTAGTAGGCAGTAGTTATCACATAAAAGCTAATAGTGTCGAAATATCTAATATATAAGCCTAAGAATCACTGAATCTAGTGATATATATAATACATTTGATAACAAGAATGTAAACAATGACGAAATAACAATCAATGGACTATAAACTCTGGGTTCTAGTAGTCTTGGATGCGAAAACTAAGGATGTCCCATTGTCCGTTCATCAATGAATGCAGAACCCGCTAATATCTAATTAGCTGAAATATAGTGCTCTAAATAGTTAATTAAGAAACAAATTACAATAAAATACAAACTCAGAAATACATTGCTGCAGCAGATGCTTATTCATAGCAAATTGTGATTAATTGTGTGCAGATTGCCTAAGCATTAATAACAGAATTGTAACCTAAACAATAAACGAAAACGATTTATAATGAAATTCAGTTCACAGAATATCCCACAGAAAGATTTGCTATATTAATGATTGTAGCAGACAGCGACAAGTTGACAAAATCTGAATTACATTCAATGCAACACAAATGCAGAAAATTATAGATAGCGATATTTTGAAACTGATGCAAAACAATTTAATATACTTAAAACAAGCAATTTCACTATCGAAAACAAATACAATTTTACCTAGATCCAATATTTTCAATGAAACATTTAATTGTAATTGATGTTGTAGCCTACACATTAATTATGATTCATTTTGTATACGTTATTAATATGGACTACAAACAAAGAAATAAGAGTAAATTAATGTAATTTGATGTCTATTTCATCATTTCACAGCATATTATGGGTTTACGCAACAACACGACAGACACACATAGGTATGGAATAAAATGTAAATAAGGAATATTTCATTATTTTTAGCTGTAGAATAAAAATATTTTATTCAAACAATACAATCACAGTTGATAAAGTTACACGTCACAGTTTCAATGGATACTTATAAGCCATGCTATATAAATATAACATGAAATGGTTTCATCACTGGTCACTAATAAAAATTAAAATATAGTATTACATACAAATATAACGTGTCATTGACAACCTTATATATCACCACGTATCATGTGCATATCAGTGTCAGTGTCCTTTAGACCAAGAATACTCGCTAATCATTTAGTTATAGCGACCTTAAGCCTAACAGAAAAAGAGTTAACTCCACACGTCACACGCATAGCGCCCTCTAGAGCGAAGTTTCTTGAGATATTCCTGCGCCGCCGCCAGGTCCATCTGTCCATTGCTCGTCACAATCTTCTGCAGGACCTCATCAACATCGTGGGCCATGTGTCTCGCATCTCTGTCGTTATAATAGCAATGCAATTGTTACAAATATTAAAATTAAAATAAATTATTGAATTACTAAAATTTAACATTTATTTCTTATACTAGAATTGCATAGAAGTCTTTCCAACAAACATGTAAATACAAACTAGAAATAACAATCAAATAATAATAATAGGTCTATTCTAATAGCATTTAATGCATAAGCCATGTGTCTGGAAGCTAATCAGATGTATTATAATTATTTATATCCATAATTAAAATCCAAAAACATAAGTAAAGGTATCTGTTTAACAATCCATGGAAGATGTTAATCATTTCCTATCCAGAACATGTCGAGAAATATGTAACGCCATTCCACACAATTCAGTTTTCTTGATACTATGATTTTTGGTTTGTGCATAATATATAATTATGTATGACGAAGAGAATAATTTTCTTGTGTGAGATACTAATTGCACCTTGATTGAGAGTCAAAATTGAAATGAAATAAGAAAACAAACCCGCAGACATAGAGATGTCCTCCATCTTCTAGTATCTTCCACACTTCCGCCCCATTCTGTGCGAGCAGGTTCTGCACGTAGACTTTCTGCGCCTGATCACGAGAGAAGGCTACATGGAGGTTGCTCAAAACTCCTTCCTGTTTGTAACGGGTCAGTTCCTCCTCATAGATAAAATCCTCGTCCTTACGACGACATCCAAAGTACAGGATAGTGTCACCAATAGGCTTACCTGTTTAGTATTTACACAAAGTATGCAATGAATTAATGATTCCATCAATAATGCTATCAGCCATTTATCACCACCAAAAAACTTCAATTATACATCGTCTATTGTGTAAATTTGTATGACATTTGGCTTTTGTTAAAATAAATTAGAATTCTCTTTAATTATACTGTCAAAATGGCAAACGTTTTAGAAAATGGTATTCATCGTCTTACTGAGTCAAGAAAATTCAAACGTATATCATATCATATTCAGACTGTAAACCCACGGAAAGTGTCATCAACTTAACTGGCTTCTAACTAAATTATATACAAGTCAAAATTACAACAGAAAACCCACCATCTTTCTTGGCGATGCTCCTGTCCTGAATGAATCCTCTAAACGGTGCCACTCCGGTGCCCGGACCTATCATGATGACCGGCACGTTGGGTTTGAATGGCAGACGCAGCGTAGACTTACGTATGTAGATAGGCACGGTGGGGCGACACGTCTCAGTGATCACGTTACGTTTCTTGAGCCAGCCCGAGGCCACGCCCACAATACGTCTCTTAGTTTGCGTCTCATAGTCAACGAGCACAGCTGTGATAGACAGGATGTTGGCATCAACCTGTGGACAAAGAACAACAGTCTCATAGGTCATGGCTCATAGTCTCATACACGGCAAGTTTTCATAAAGAACAACAGCTAAAAGATTGCTAAATTTGCCATCAGCATATATTTGTACTGTGTTCTTATTGTATACTGTAACACATCAAATGCAAATGAGATTTCAGCCTATGTGACAAATATCAGAAAATACATTATACTAAAATCATAATACTAAAATATTATTATTATCAACGTGAATAAATAAAAATTGAGCACTGATGTATCATCACTGATCAGCCATATACCTTCGTAATTTTGAGGCAATAGGGTTGTGCGGGTATTCGTTACCAATAGAGACTCGGAACTGATCCCATCCCGAAAGATTCTAGCACATAGATGACATAGTTTAATCTGATAGTGTGGTCATCAGCCCCACTCTATACAATCCAATATGATTATTCGATCATATACGCCAGACCTGTGGTAACTTTCGCAATCTTCTGAAGTAGTCACCTACTACCTACTAATTACTTCCTATTAAACGACTCACAAATGGATGGAGGTCTTGGTTGACTTGTGTTCAAGGCAATAAGGTTTAGAAAAATGTAAGACAAACTTTAGAAGAAGACGAGATGGAGTAATATCTGGCATGAAGCCTGGGCATCAGTTCACACAGGTGATCAATGGCCGGCTTGACTGAGGGTAGGTCCTCCAGCACATGCAGGATAGTTCGGCGCTTTACCTGAACCCAGTCATGGTACAGCTCCTGAAATCAAATAACATCAATGCATATTATCAATGCAGCAGCTGTGAATAACTATTTGCAACCAACAGCTGGTACACATAAGCTATGACTGTTGCTTGTACTATTTGTTCATTAGGGCCCGCACCCCGCAGGCATAGTACAATTTCCTGAGGTGACATTAGAGGGGAAACTGGACGCAAGGGTGATCGGACCCAGTGGCCAAGTCTCACTAATCATGAAGTGTGAGGAGCACAGAGTGCATTTTGTGTAGAATACAAAAACCTCACTAATAGTATAGAAATACATAAGAGCACTGTGCAATGTGCATACATATAGTAGATAACAAATGTGCATACATATAGTAGATAACAAATGTGCATACATGTAATAGATAACAAATGTGCATACATGTAATAGATAACAAATGTGCATACATGTAATAGATAACAAATGTGCATACATATAATAGATAACAAATGTGTATACATATAATAGATAACAAATGTGCATACATTTAATAGTTAACAAATGTGCATACATATAACAGATAACAAATGTGCATACATATAATAGATAACAAATGTGCATACATATAATAGATAACAAATGCAATCATACAGGCAACTGTATATTAAAATCAATCACATATTTATGAACGTAAACAAAGAATCTAGGAACCTTTCCCTCAGGAGTAGTGCTGCATAGTTTGAGCAGGAACTCTTTATCTTTGGGCTCCTCAGCGTACTCTGCCAGCTCCTGTATGACGTTGGTGCGCGGTGAGGAGGTGATGTCCAGGTAGTGCAGCAGAGCCGTGCGGTAAGTGGTGGGGCACGGGAACGGGTGCTTCTTACTCGCGTCCTCTGTAACAATAATAATGATATCGCTTTTATAAAACCCACTGGGCTCTTTACACCCAGGGTAAAAAATAATAATAATAATAAATGTTTAATGTCCATTTCCTCAATCCAGGATGATGCCAAGGGTGTATGTATTAAATAGATACAAAATTTGAATAATAATTATTATTAGGCACAATCAGTCACACAAATCATAAAAATGCAAGCAATCTCATAAAATATATAAAACAAATTAAAAAATACATGCCAAAACAAGAAATATAATAACTCAAGTCTCAAATAAACGTTGAACTTAGAATAATGCATTTTGACTAAATCCAATCAATAAATTCAACAAGATTATCGTTTCATCATTGAAAATGAGATCAGGGATAGTTTTGATACATTTGGTACAGATGCTGAGTGACTCAGACCGGTTAGCCAACCATGTCCACATAGAAACGTAGATCAAGCACTGTGCCAGACCAGCCATAAATAAACTCAGTTTGATAGACACATGTAATATACAATAATAAAATAAAAATTTTATATTAATTGATAAAAAACTTCAGTAAGAATTTAGAACTTAGAGCAATAATTTATTTAATCGTGGAGTTATCAAACAAATGCCTGACAGAGACGGACAGCATATTTGCAATGGAATCAATCGATGATATAGACAACCCTACCATCTAGATTAGTGAGAGAGAAGCACTGGCCCAGGTCAACGCCGAGTCTCTGCCCTAGCTGCTCCACAAGGTCAGGGTCATTAGTGGGAAACACTGCCACGTGGTCTCCTGCATCGTATCGCATCTTAGATCCTGTCAGGTCAAACTCTATGTGCATGCACGAGCGGTCGCCACCGCGGTGAAGCTCCTTGTGCGCAACTATTGGTGCAAGGAATGGGTTACGTGTGTCGTAGGGTCTGAAATATCAGAACAATACAATATTTATGAACTACACCAGTTACGTACCTAATACCTATACTTAACATTATACATGGTATGCCAGACAATGTACAATGTGCATATACAGTAATATACATGCATTATTGTAGCACAATAGTGATTATAAATAAATTATTTACTCAAAATCTAATACTGAGGAGAACATAACATGCACAAGCAAATAAACAATATTATTATATAACAGTAAACTAGTTCTCAATCTATCTAGACTATCTACACTATCTAGACTATCTAGAGAGACTCACGGTTTTTGATTCCTGAGAGAGTTGAGTCGAGCAGGTTCACCTGTGAACAGTTTCTCCTGTGGGACGTCATCATGGGCGGTTAGTGAATACTGTCTTATACTGCAGCGATAATAAAAACAACAATCAGAGTGATATCAATATACCACTGTGAAGGCAACGCCAGAAAGCCAAAATCAGATCAACCAAAATATTGTATGTCAAATACACACACACGTCACAGTATGTGTGACGAGGATCATAATTGGACCCTATGATTGATAGGTGGTCATCTAGATAGAGTACGGTGTCCCCCTGGCGGCCTATGTGTGTCATTGTGTATAAATTTTTGAATAAGCAAAGTCTCTCTCTTGTTAGTAATACAATTTTTTATTCTAATATTATCTCCAACAAAGAATATAAAAATGTTCAAATCACAAATGAACAGGATTCTACACAGAAGAGAATATGTTGATGCTGCGACAAAGAAATTTGTTGACAAAAGATAAAAATATCTGAGGCTCAGGAAGGATTTTTCAATACATGCTGTTTTCTACTTAACTTAAATGCTAACTCAATACTATATTTTAATCATAATTCATGCGAAATAACTTTGTAAATATGAATCACATAATTATTGAGCTACAAAATAATATAACGTAACAAAATAAAACAACTTCAAACTGACGGATAAATATGAGATATCGGTATATGTTAGATGTACAATTGTACATAGTGCATATACACTGTTTTAATACAGTAATTAAGTCAATTAAACTAAAGTAAACAGAATGTATGGTTGTCAGTAAAAAGAGAAACGTGATAGATTGCGGTATAACACTGAAAGGAAATTCAATAAAGCAGGTGGAAAATTTCAAGTACTTAAGTACTTGGATAACTAATGATGGAAAATGCGACAAGGAAATAAAGGCCAGAATTGCTATAGCAAAGGATACATTCTACAAACTAACTAACATCTTCCATAATCACAATATATGACTAAGCGCGACAATGAATGTCCTGAACACATATGTATATTCAATTCTACTATATGCTAGTGAATGTTGGACACTCGACAGTTTGACAAAAAGATTAGAAGCTGTTGAAATGTGTTTCTCTAGAAAAATTTGCGCATCTCTTACACAAGACACATTCCAAATTAAAAAGTTTTAAATAGGATGGCAACAACAAGAATTATATAAAATACTGTGTGGAACAGGCAGATGAGCTTCTTTGGTCATGTAGTGAGGAGTAAAGAAATTAAAAAGCATAATCATAAGCAGAAAAATAGAAGAAAAGCGTTGCAAAGGAATACAAAGTATAGTAGTTATTAAACAAGAGAGCTGGAACAGTTCAAAGTCCGCTCCAGGGAGGTCACGCCAGATCCAAAGGTCACATCATGTGATGGGAGACTTAATTAGGTCACCCAATCATTGCACAGCACGCAGCATGGTGTCCAATCACAGCGAAGTGGGACATGACACAATCTCAAGCCACACCAGGGGTGAACAAAGGTCACGAGGTGTTGACGTCAATGCGTGAAAGAAAACAGATCACCATCAGATAAACAATGAAGCATAGGTAGCGGAAATTTTCCATCATGTGATATGGCGTGATTTGTTCCGGCCAATCACAGCGAAGTGGGTCATGGCACGAGCTATCTTTAAGTAAACAATCACTGAGTTTTATTACTTTAAATAATGGAGTTTGACCTCAAAATATGCACAATTTCCACATCGATATCATAATTCTCACGAATTATCTATCATGTGCAATATTGAAAATATAGTTAGAAGTTTATAACCCCTTAAATTCGCGCCGAATGTCAGTGAATGTGCCGCTAAAGCATATTACATTGTAGCGTTGAAGCGCCATGGACAGCCGTTGCCTCAGAAAGGACTTCTCGCGTTGATCGCCGTTATAGAATGAGACCTCTGCAAATGTTATCAATGAAATCTGTGCCGGCAATGTTGACGGGGCCCGGGGTCTCATTTATTTATTGACTGCCAATGGCTGTGAAAACTAAAATGACAATTTGACCGATTGATTGATTGCTTGAATTACATGTATTGTGTTTGGTTATTTAATAATTATTTGGTGTTTGTTATCTGCCTGCAGATATAAATGAATGCAAGAGCAGCAAGCTTCACAATTGTAGTCAGCTGTGCAACAACACTATCGGCAGCTACACATGTGACTGTAGAAAGTTCTATGAGCTGATGCCATATGGCAGAACCTATCAGGGTAAGAGATAATATTTGACTAAATCTGCGTACAAATCTGATAGATTCTGATGTCATCTAATACTCATTTGTTTCAAATGATCATCGGCCCATTTCTTTCTATAATTCTCAGCATAATAGTGTGCTACGTTGAACATTGACAATAAAAATACTGATTTGTAGCTTTCAAACAAACTTCAATGTAGGCTATATGCCTCGTCTGTAGATGGGATTAAGATATCAAGGTTTGTCACCTGTGTGCTGAGAAAAAGGTTTGGATCAGCTCCTGTGTCAATACTCTTTGTTCGGATAAACTTTTGCATAAGCGTTAATGTCATAGTTGTGAAATACGTATTTTATGTATTTTATAATTTTTGAAAAATACATGTATTTTATTTTAATTTTGCCGAATTTTCATGTATTTTATGTATTTCATGTATTTTATGTTTTTCATGTATTTTATGTATTTTATTCTTTTTGAAAAATACATGTGTTTCACTGTATTTTATTTTTACTTTCCTGTATTTCATAACTATGGTTAATGTTAACAAATACTCAACTGCGATATCCCGACGTCCTTGATACTATCCTTGAAAGATGAAGCGGACATAAAACCATCTTGAATATTGTTATAATAATTAAATTTTTATTATTATTACTATTTAAAATTTATAATTTAATTAACAATCAGAACATTCTCTCTCTCTCTCTCTCTCTCTCTCTCTCTCTCTCTCTCTCTCT
>JAQFZF010001983.1:0-13087 GCA_034695365.1 Enchytraeus norvegicus
AAATGCAACTGATTCATCAATATTTAAAGAACAATAAACAGGCGTCCAGTCTGTTTTTGAGAGATCATTTTGAAATTATTTTGTTAATTGATGTTAGTCTTTAGTATTTGATAAATTATTATTGCAATTGTATTGTGGGTATGGGCTGTCGTGCCTGAGGTGAATAAATAAATAAATAAATTGATTTCAGTGAATGACTGAGCGAATGAGATTTCGTCGGAAAATTGTAGACAACATCAGGTGCCTACTATTATATTGTTTTGCTTATTGCTATTATAAGATAAAGCTGTGAAAGCTAAGTTTAACGTCTCTTTCGGTATCCAGACATTGTGTTAGACGGACCCGGCTGGAACTCGAACCCGTGGCATTCTACGTCTCAGGCAAGTGTACTACCGACTAGGACTTCCAACACGGACAGTAGGCCATTTTAAGGTGGGCGTTATTAAATATAAATACTGAGACGTTGCTGATATTTTATTCGTATGATGAATACAATTTACCCTTTCTGCTTTGCATTGTATTTTAGATATTGTATTGTATTGTATTGTATTAATGAAATGATTGTATTACTTTCAGTATCTGCTGGTTCTAATTACTCTGATTGTGGCACAAATAGTCGTCACGGCTCTGTTCTTCACAGGCCAGGTAACTATGGCAGAATATAGTATGTGCAACATAATCCACTATAATAAAATACGATACTATTACAATTTATGAAGTCCATTTAAACACTAAGATGTAGGCAAACTCCTTAAATAACTATTATATTCAACAATAAAAGCTCTTCAATACCGCCAAGCATACTTGTAAATGTAGCCCGAAGGGAAAAAGGGTTGTAGCGAGCTCTTGTTACCAGTTATTTATTATGCCTACCTGATTATAATGAGAGCGTAGATGGCGAGATAGGGTGGATTCGTTTCCATATTTGGCTAACTGCAGTCGCTAAAGCGTATCTTGGTTAATGTACACCGACTGCTTCTATTATAGCAATGAGAGTTAATGCTTGCTAAAAGGACGCAACTAAATGGAGCTCCATAACTGGGCATTGCACCCGCGATCTCGTTATTCAGAGGCCACAGTGCTGCCAATAGGCAACGGAGCCTCTGACGCTTATGACTCGGAGCCTCATGACTCCAATCATGACTCCACGGAGCCTCTGACGCTTATGACTCTGATGACTCCAATTATGACTCTACGGAGCCTCTGACGCTTATGACTCCAATTATGACTCTATGGAGCCTCTTCAGCGATTACCCGATTGTCTCTCTTAGAATTTTTAATGTCAAAATAACAGAATCTGATATTTTTTAAACTGATAGTACTTCGCGGCAAGGATAGGGCTGCACCCGCCGAAATGTTCAGGCCCCTAAATTTCTTTTTGGCTCTTTAGTTCGATGGCTGAAATTACAATAAATGCCATTACCCCCACGAAAAAGAGGTCCCACCTCCGCATGCATGGTTAAAAATTGTGTGCAGCCCGAGACCACTTTACTAAATTTTATGCGGCTCTTCGGCCCATCGAGATTGTGCTCCACTGCTATAGATAAATATTATTAGTTCTCACCGATATCGTTGCAGGTCGGATGGATAACAATAACAACATTTAATTAGTCACTGAGATGACAAGGATTATATTTCTTTTTGTATAGTCTAATTAATTATTCACCTTAGCTTTAGGCACCTTCCTTGTAATATGTTGCTGCTCCTTTAACGTAGTTTTAACTATACAGGCGTATCTTCCATTAAATCGGCAATACTTTAGAAGTTATTATAGATTTGTATAGGCCTACCGGTGATAATAGATTAATGAGATGAGATTTCTTTAATGACGGATATCATTCCACCTCTGTTTTAGTATTGTTAGATCAGCGTTTTTCAATCTCGACGGAGTCGCGACCCAGTAAAAATATAAAAGTTTAGTCGCGGCCCACTAAGCATTTTTATATGGATCCACTATAGGATATTTAGTGTTTCCCAAATCATAAATGTGCAACTTGTAAGTCATACAAAATCAGATGTACGTGAAAAGTGTAAATCTTCCTAGGCATACTAAAATAAAAGTTTGATCTTTGTAGGCGTTTAGCCTAATAAATAAATATCTTTACAAAATATTATTTTTTGTGACTTCGGTGACCCACTTGAAAGGTGTTGGCGACCCACCTGTGCGTCGCGACCCCACAGTTTAAGAAACACTGTTTAATTAGAATTATAGCCGGCTTATTAACTAAAATATATTCTTAAACCATAATAAGTAATAATTATTTTTCGTCACTTTGTAAACTTTCTGTTAAAAATAGTACTGTACGTCAGTAGGCCTATAATTTTCTGGTTTGTTTATTTTAGTTCGATACACAAATAATGACGACCGCCAAAGCAACAATTCGTGATCACTATGTTGGCATTGATGACTACGGCGTATATTCATTGGCTTGGAACTTCGTAATGGTGGATGTGAGTATTCTCAAAATTGCTATTTTCAAATAATTGTTGAGGATATTGTACATTTATTGCGAATAGGTTAAGCTATAGTTTATAGGGACAGCGCTATATCGTGTGAGTAAGAAAAGTTGAGCATAGTCTCGTCTGAAACTGCACGGCCGCTTGTGTTCGAAGAGGTGACAATAGCAGATAGAATACTGGTCAGATCTAAAGGCTATACTATTGCAGAGTGTAATCAGCCTTTATAACTGTTATTAATTTTATGCATACCTATCATGAAATTGTATCATACAGAGAGAATTACCATAGGCCTAGCCTGTTATATTTAATCAACTCGAAGTACGAGTAGTTAATGCTTCTTCCAATGTTCGTCTAAGCTTTATAATGTTATTCATTACGGTATATATTTTCGGCCTATACGATAACTTATGATATTCATTATATTATCATAAATAAATCTGAATTTCATTTCTGCATGATTGAATTCTTATTACAGTGTTCACTTACAGTTTATTTAGAATAACACGACACTACGTCTTTTACGTCATGGTAGGCCTACTCTCAATTTAATCATATTTTAAACTGAATTAGCATGATTGGCATTACAATTACATTACTCAATGAACTTTAGTTTCAATGTACACCCTGTCTAAAAAAAAACGGGACCCCTACAATAATGTAAATAATATGAGAACGGAATTACATATTCATTCGTCGATTGGAACCCCACTAAGTCTGCCAATTTGACATATTGCCACACAATTTTGTCAAAATATCTTGATAAATGACGAATCTGGAAAGTTTCCGCGCGCAGGGGGTGCGCGACAGAGTGGCCAACATGGGAAAGCTTGATCTTTATTCTGGTTCTTTAAAATGAGCCCTCTTCTAAATCCGATTTCTGTAAAATTCACCAATAATATGAACAATCAATATTATCAATCATCACCAAATTTCTAAATCATATATTTCAAAACAAAAGAGTTATTGATATCGGAGTTTGATAGGGGTAGACAAACATTTAAAGAAGCATGCTTTATTTAACATGACATGACGTTATGCAACTGAGTAATTTGTCTACCCCTATCATATTCAAATATCAATAATATTTTTGTTTTGAAAGACAGGCTTTCGAAATTTTATCATTTTGGATAGAATTCATTGCTCCATATATGAATTTCACAGAAATCGGATTTAAGAGACTGCTCGTTTTAAAGAATCAGAATAAAGATCAAGATTTCCTATCTTGGCCACTCGGTCGCGCACCCCATGCTTGCGGAAAACCTTCCAGATTCGTCATTTTTCAAGATATATTGACCAACTTCTGTGGCAATATCTCAAATTGGCAGATCTAGTGAGGTTCCAAACGGCGAATGAAAATGCAACTCTGATCTCAAATTACTCACATTATTGTAGCGGTCCGGTTTTTTATGAGACAGGGTGTATATGTTCATGAATTTTAATAGTCTGTATGAGAGCTGATTTCTGAACTTCATATCTATGGTCTGTTGCTAGGCAGCATAGCAACAGACCGGAAGAGAAAACAAATTTAGAACGGAGCAGATAGAAAATAAATTTCGAACTATTTGTTTGAAAAACCGGACCTGAAGTTCGCAAGTTGGCCACAAATAACTAATATGCTTTTGAAGTTATTGTATAAACATTGGATTGATGTATTTTATTTATTATTTCAGCGCAGCTGCTGCGGCGTTGACAGCTATAAGGATTTTGATGACGCCAAGTATTGGCAGCGACAGAGAAACTTCACAAATGGAGTTACGGTGAATCTAACGACTCCCATCGCCTGCTGCAAACTGACAGGAAAACCTCCCAATGTGAAAATGGTTAATGAGCAATGCGCGATGTTTCCCAATGATGTCATTTCCAACTGGAAAACGGTAGGAGTCTCCATTTATCTCACGTCTTACAATTGCTTAGTTATGGAATCAAAGGTAGTGTGCCATGTTTGCTACCCATGATACCCAACGTGTGCGCGGAGCTGATACCGATCTTGAACAATTGCAGCACACTGATGATATAGTCACTAGTCATTAATCTGACCGTGAGGTTGCCAGCCTCACTACTATAAAATTCCATTTTATAATTGGATCACATACTCCAGACTTATGGTAGCTCCGAAGTCTTCCGAAGTAGTCACCTACTGCGTAGGCCTGCTAATCAGTTCCAATTAACCGACCCACGAAAAGACCCGTCTGAGATCAAACCCGCACAAAATCTTAAGCTAATAATTTTGCACTAGATAATCAATGAATCAATTTGAATAAATTAAAGGATAACTGACTAAATTAATCAATCAATCAGCGAATTGATGAATTGAGTAATTACTCAGTAAAAAATCAATCAATTAAGCAATTTACATTCCTATTTTCATCAAATTTTGATGTTGTATGGCATTAAAAAAAATTAACCCACCGACAATTGAGCCTGTTCGTAGGAGGCAACTAATGTACATTGAATACATTAACTCATAATTTGAATGTTCGAAGTATATAATGTTTTATGAGCTATTAAACTTCTGTAATATAATACAGGGATGCTGGGGAGCAATCACTTCATTTCTTGCCCAGTACCGACACTGGGTGATCCTAACCGTCAGCCTCATCATGCTTGTACAGGTCTGTTACACGCTGAATTCATTCAAATATTTCTGTTAGTGATTTAGTGGAATCCGGCTACTTTGGAGGTTTTGGTAATTGATGGAGCAATGTCGGAAGCTTGTTCCGGTTCTATAATATTATGACAGTCTTCCATCAAACAATAATTATAAAGTTCACAATCTGTCACGCCATAACGTTTCTGGGACAATTCCTGTGACAACGCGACCTGTAGCCTATTGTAAGCATGTGCGAGAGGCGTATAATAATTGAAGCCGTCCATGTATTGTGACTAATTATTGTAGACTAATTTAATTTAAATTGACTGTTTACAATGTTGCCTTTTCTTAGTTGCTGTTTTTTGTTGTTTTATTTATTTATTCTTGTTCTCATCATGATTAGACGTATCATCGCCGTTTAGATATTCGTATTTATAAAGACGATTCATCAGGAACGTAATGAACGGAATGCCCGATCACTCGAGTCTCGAGATTGACTAGATTGAAGGAGCCGCGAAAGCAGACCTAATTAAACTTCTGCAGAGCGATTGAGAGATTGATTGATCGATCGATCGATTGAATGATTGATGCATTTTATATGTTTACTAGTACCGTAGGCCTACTGAAAACTGATTTTGTGTCACAGTCTAGACTAATTTCTCGGGTTGTTACGATTGATGGTTGTATTTGTAAGTTTTACTGATAACATCAAGCTTGACGAAAGTTTGACGAGTATGCAATTATTCTGTCTGATTCGAGCGTCAAATTCAACTTTTTCAATCCTGATTTTCATCATAATTTATTAAATAAAATATAATCATAATAATTTGTTTCAATCATAATTAATTATAATTTTAATGCTTTGATTGTGTTGCAGGCGATAATAGCACTGCTAGCGATAGGCATTGCGTGCAGCATCAAGAACAAAGTCTCCGACTATACCTACCAATAACATGTAGACTAGTCTCTAGCCTACATAATATTATTTTCAGCTACTCGTCATTTCATTGATTTTAAATGGCGTGGTTTCAGATTAATAGCATTCTTATTTCCACATACGAGGATAAAATATCAGGTTAATTATTTACTATTGTGTTTATATCTATTTTTGTAGTTAAAGATCACGATTAACGAATAAGATTAATGGATAGGCTAATTGACTATAATTATTATTAAGATTAATAAGAGAATTGTGTATATGCGCTGTGCTGGTACGATGTCGGTACAATATAGCCTACATTATTATACAATACAAATCTACAATTAAAATCCATATCGCTAGACACGTTTTCACGTTAGACACGTATTCATGTCTATTTTTGTATAGTTAGTAGGCCTGCAAAATATTCTGGATCTATTTTAATGTTATTTTCAAATTTCAATTTTGCAATTTTTGAATTATGAAAATCCAAATATTTAAGAAAATGATAAATGTTCAATATACATATCAATTAAACTATTACGTCTATAGAAACTATTTAACTATTATAATTGGACTATTATGACCCACATTTTGTAACTATTAATTTGACTTTTAGTCAACGTATGTAATTCAGATTTGCTTAAATTTAATCTTGTTCTTGAATCTGTATATTCGGAAAACTTTTATTATACTTTCATATATACTTAATAAGATCTGACAGGTATGTAAATTGACATTTTACTATTTTATATTTTCTATATTTTGTAATAATAATGTACGCATTCCTGTATTGAGTCTCATTGCAGTATTATATTAATATGTAAATGATTTAGAATCTGTATGCCGGGCTCTATAATATGATCTTTATTCAAGTTTACATTTTGCGGATATAATTATTTACATTTTGTAGAAATACAGATTTGACGTTTTTATCTGTTCAAAGTTAGATCTGATATTTTAGGCTAAGACCTATTTCGTCTGTTTCGCCACTCGATGCCATCATCAGCAAGGCGGCATTTTATCGAAGCACCTATGAAGACGCTTTATTATAACAAGTAGAAGGATAGCAACGAACATAAGCGTCATCAGCGACAGCTATCGCTCAGTTTATAACCCTCGGACACTTGCTTTCAAATGTACAGAATACCAACTAGGTTAAATACGGGCCTACATTATTTTGTGCATGTGTACTGCTCTGACATATCAACATCTTAATATAGGCCATATCGCTTAAATTTAAATAATTGTGGTTTACCAATTAAAAATCCCATTGCCTACATTGCCTGTTAATATTAACTGGTTACCCATTTCATATTCCTCATCGGGCATTCGTTTATGACATCGCCATTGGTTGAGGAATCGAACGTTAAATCTTCATTAATGGACTAATTGATTGATTGATGATTGATTGATTTATTGATGGATTGATCTATTGTTTTATGTAATGATATCATATTGTCGATCGTTATTTGAAATATCTGAGACTTTCATCTTTTATAATCATAATTTTGTAATTAATTGAATATTTTATAAATCTGTGTAAAATTTTTGTTTGAGTTGTTTTAATCTTACTCTTAAAAGAATTATAATCTTAGACATATTAGAAATCATACAAAGTAACAAATCTGCAATTATATAAATTATAATCTGCAAATTGTTATATTACAAATTTAATAATAAATTCATAATAAAATATAGAATGAAATATACATTTTATTATGGACGGCGCGTTTATAATAAAGTTTTGCTGATAGCGTCAAGACATACATGAATTGTACACATATCCAGTTCTTCATTAATAGTTAACTAAATCGGCGAATACTATAAAATGGTCATGTCATATTTAGACAAATTTGTGCTAACATTATATTAATGGTAGGTGTAATACGGTTTTAGATCCGGCAAACATAAGAATAGACCTACCGAAAGATGCGCTTGCTTCGTAAAGGCCGACTAACGCAATAATTCCGGTTAAGGAGATCCTCAGAAAACAAATTGTCTCCAAGGAAATGTGGCATACGAACTCTACAGTTATATGCCATGGACCTGCCGTTAGGCAGTGCACTAAGAGAGAGAGAGAGAGAGAGAGAGAGAGAGAGAAAAGAGAGCAGTGGCGGTCCGACCGTCCGAGCAACCAGGTCATTGCCAGATGATTAAAAGCTAAAGGTAGGTAGTAAAACAGTCCTGCTAGAACATATAATAATCAGGCAGATTTGGTCACCAGGTCATACACCATGTCAGAGGCTTTTTTACAAGTAATTTGACCTGGTGCGACCTGGTGTGGTGCCGCCACTGAGAAGAGAGAGAGATATGGTGTCCGTGAACGGAGCACAATATTATTGTCTCTGTTGAATAGCGTATTCGGTAACAAGGATGTCACGGGTTCGAGTCCTAGCAAGGGTCAGTCTCTGATAGTATCCTAAAAGGCTAAAGCCGAATTTAACGTCCCTTCTCTTGAAAGGGATATCAGTGACGGGCGAACCTCGGATTTGAACCCCGCACATACTGATCCGCTGTCGGAAACCTAACCGATCGTGCCACTGGCTCGATAATTATGTGCATCCAGTGCACATCTCGTGAATCACTGCTGTAGATAGTTAATATGCCGTCTGTTTCTATGCGGAAACAGACGTTAAACTTGGCTTTCCAGCATAGAAAGCAAAGTTTAACATAGCAGGTTTACCATCCAAAGAATGCCTCAAACATCTACATATATAATACTTAATTTGAACTATAATAATTAATACTATTAATTACTCAATCAATGCGAATCAATCAATGCGAATTTAACGTCGGTTTCATCATCTGACGACGACATCAGGGACACTATTACTAACACTATTACTATATAATTACTAAGACACACAAACGTTTGTCGTGTACCTGGGCTGGATGCATAGAGCACTAAAAATGCAAAGATCACTTTTTTCTACTCTAGCGTATTAGATTTTCTGAATATAGAGAATATAATCTGAATGCTGTAAGGAATGTCGCTTCAAATTACCTACAATCGACGTGAATTAAACAAATTAAAGGCTCTTTGTTGTTTATTATTGCATGGACGTTACCGGTATCAAAGTATCAGTGTTATATTATTAATTAAAGATACTGAATAGAGCAACAGAACTACGATAACGAGCAGTCATCGTTCATGATAGCATCGAGCACTATAAAGCCAATGCCAATCGGATGAGGCCTAAGCAATACGAACAGGTTCTTAAACGAAGCAGAGTCAACATACCGATAACCATGTATCTTATAATTGTATTATTATCTCAATTTTTTGGTTGTATATATAGGCCCTATCTTAAAATTTTCACGTCCATTATGGATATTCTGAAGTACCTCGCTCATTATTGAGTATACCATTGACCAATCCATGTCTAATCAAATGATAGAGGCCTTACCGCTACAGCAACACCTAGCATCACTATGTTCGCATTCAGAAATTAAGGCATTGAGGTGATTTCTCGTTGTTAACTTCACCATGTTCATAAAAAGTAATTAATTATAATGAGACTCTGTGTAATTTTCTACAAGACGAAATGAAAGAAATGCGAATTCCGGGACACGCGAGAATAGACCAGCCGAAAACTGCATGCGTTTATGCATTTCGTAGAAGCTGCATAACACAGTCACTGTGGAAAGCAACGGGTAGCCACTACTTCAGAAGCCCAAAATTCCTCTGTATTAAGTAATTGTGTTATATACACCTGTATTATATTATTTTGTATGACTAAAAACAGAGCACAAAGATATTTGTAAAAATATTCAGTACACAGTTATTGAAGATATTATCTAAAGATGGTGTGCCTATCCTGTCTCAGATATAGTGTTATAGTGATCAACGTTATTCTCGGAGTAAGTCTAAATTATTCTCTCTATTATAGGACTATACACTAGATAATACGATTTTGCATTGGCCAGTGGTACGAATTTTGATAAGTGGTCTGCAGTGCAGAGTTACTAGAATGTGTGGAAGAAAATAGATTCGAAATCATAACCAAACTAACAAGTAAAACAAGTATGTCGGGTTACAATCCATACAACAAATCTCAAATGCATATAGGCCTACATATCTTCTTTTTTTAACCAAAAGGTAAGGACAGAAGTGGTTACCGTACAATTTCTCCAGTATCGCATGCTTCTAAGATTCGTCTTCATCTGATAAAAGAAATGGATTACTAATAATATAATTGAAAGTCAATCAGGTCAAAAGTCAGATCGGTTCTAGGGAGGCAAGGCACGAGGGATACAATTTGTCCATTGATATGAGATGTATGGACGTTCACTGCCGGGGAGGAAACCATATGTAATATTTTATTTCATCGCTTTGTAACTGACTCAGTTAGTCATTGCGATATTATTTATCAATAACTATAATCATTAAACTATTCTTCAGGTTTATTCTTTATTCTTTACACTAAAAATATAAATAAAGGTCAGTCCGTTTCCTCATCAAAGGCTGATGACAGGGGCGTCAAATGAATATCATACTGTCATACTACAACTAAATGTCTTGTATTTAGTTGTATTTTCCCTGATAGCGTCGTCAGATGATGAAACGGACATTTAATTCGTATTGTATTGTATTTGTATTGTACTGCAGTTGGTTGGTTTTATGCTGATGGTTGTCGGTGCTTATATGATGTCCAACTTAAATAAAATACTAAACAAAGAATTTAAAGATGTCATTAAGGGAGTTGAAAGTAAGTATACCGGCACTGTGTCTCCTAGCTTAATGTTAAAATAATATCTTGTCAGAGTAAGCTTATGTTCAATCAAATACGCGCTCGTATTAATTAGACCTGAGCTATAGCACTGTGCAAATATAAGAACGCGAGTTTTATACTGTGCTAGGTTCTAATTAAATGTACGTGACATTGTATAGAAGTATAAATTTGTAGTAATAGCATTAAATAATTTGATAGTAGAGTATTTAAATTCATGTATATTGTTGTTTTGTTACCATTGAGTTGTTGTATATAAAATATATACAGTATATAAAGAATATAATGTACAAATACATTGATATATATCATTAATCAGTATCTGTATAATTATCTAAAGCCTCACTCTGCACGAAATAGGCTTACCATTATTACTATGAGTATTTACATTATTATTGAAATTAAGGACAAATGCTTCTTCATGTAAAGTTCAATGGGACCTAAAAATAATTAATCATTATCAATGAATCTTCTGAATGAGTATTCTTGGACAGATTTGTTGATGAGTTGATAATTTTGATTTGTTGATAACTTTGATAAATTAATTATTATAATTCAGACTTTGTGCACTCTTTACTGATGTAACACTCTTTACTGATGTTATTGCTCAGCCCTGGGCAACCCTGAGAGGCTGAATGCTGAGCTAGACGTGCAGGTAGCAACTAACCCATTGTGCGCCACAGTGATCGCTGTTGGGTGTGTCATCACAGTCATGACTATCATTGGACTTATTGGACTCTGCTGCAACAGCAGACCTATCCTCATCGTGGTTCCTATTTTTTCTTATTTTATTCTTTTATCACCACACACATTTCACAAACCAAAATTAGCTCTAAAACATCGAATGTGAAAGTGAACCGTAATAAAGGCCACAATAACGTGGCACTGACATATTCTGACTAAATTAATAATATGTGCACAAAATAAGAGTCGTTAGTTCCGTTACATGTTTCACAAATATAAACATTTCTACCCTTGTTAGTGTCAAATCAACATAAAAACATAGGACTATATAACCTTGAAGTTAAAATCAGTGCAAATATTTATACGGTAATATAATCAAATCATAAAAACATAAATGCGCTTAATAAAACCAATTAGAGGACATTATCTAAAATTAATGTCCGTGATATTAAAAATAAGCAATGATAGAATTTAATCATCAAAATTAACTAATTCTCAAGAATTTACTCAAATTCACATCATCCAGGCATTTCTTGAAGTTATTTAGAGATGTAGCACTAACAACATTTGAAGATAAAGAATTCCAAGAAGATATACATCTGTATATAGCCTATTTATTGATGCTGTAGCCCCGAATGATTGTAGGGTTTATGCTTAATTTGATTAAATGTGCAATTGTGCATTTTAAATTAGTTGGCCATAACAATTTAGAGTAGGCCTTTTATCTTCGTACACATGCAGGCCTACTGTAAGCTACTAATTGAGCAATTTAATTCTCGGCCAGGACTAGTAATTTCTCGTATCGACTTCCGTAGAGTTGAGCACTGTCTCGCCGCTATCTGCACAATCATGTAAGAGGCTACGAATACAGAAACTAAAGGGGACGAGAATTCTAATCAAAGAATAATATTCCTAGTGGGAAAATATCACCGGGGTGTGTTCAATGACGAGCAGTTGTGATGATATCAGTATTATAGAACCCGATGATGAGACCTGTACCCCTTTCATTGATAGTGTAGAGGGTGTTAGCACCACGGCTGACGTCCTGATCCAGCAACAACAATATTACTGGTGTACACTGTACAGTGCACTGTACCCTGTACACATTACTATAACTTCTGTAAGTTCGACCTACCGTAACATTTTAATGTTATTTTTACATTCTATTTTTATGCTATTTTTATTTTTATGCATATTTACATTTCAGTATGTGACAATTTTCTTCGCTCTGATTCTCATTCAAATTGTTCTGGTCGCCATCTTCTTGTCAGGAAAGGTACAGGCCTACTCAGCTGTTACTAAAAATAGATCAGAATTGTCATTATTTAGATTATAAAAATTAACATTTTCATTATTTAGACTTTTGAAAATTATGTCATCAATGTAATAACAAGGGCGACTTTGAGTAGCGTATATTTTGTCCATATTTCAAAGAATGATGATTATACATAATAATAATAATAAACCAATTGGCCAACTCGTACCTCAATTCCACTTCAATCACCGCAGGTGCGGCTGCCGATATTGCGGCTTCCAGGAAATTAGAGAAGTATCATGATTTGGCCCGTGGGTATGAGGTTGTTCCCGTGGCCTTGGAGACGATGGCCCGATGGTGCTGTCTTTGTAAATGGCATTGGCAGACACTGTGCTAGACAAACTGGGGATCAGCGCGAGACCTC
Source organism: Enchytraeus norvegicus (assembly GCA_034695365.1). NCBI lineage: Eukaryota > Metazoa > Annelida > Clitellata > Enchytraeida > Enchytraeidae > Enchytraeus > Enchytraeus norvegicus. The sequence goes on from JAQFZF010001983.1 coordinate 13,066, forward strand.
TTTTCTTTGGCAAAGGCTCTCG
>JAQFZF010001984.1:0-13086 GCA_034695365.1 Enchytraeus norvegicus
AACGGACTTGCACTGTTTTGGACCTCGCATTTTTCTTTCTGTTTGTGCATTTGCAGGAGCGTTCTGGTGGTTGGATGTTGTCTGTAGTTGTATATGCTGTTTGAAACGTCCCTGACATCGCCTTCGGGTGAGGAACCAGACGTTAAAGCCTCATTGATTGATTGATGATTGATTAATTGATTGATTGATTGATTGATAAGGGTTACTAAAGCTTTAATTCATCATTACAATTTCTCAGCAGCGCTGCAGAATTCCAATGCAAAGTGAAAATGGAAATTTAAAGTGGAGATTTGCTGGCACTAGAGTAATTGTAAATTATTATTGTCAAACAATGGCTATTCACGAATACACTATTAGTAACAATAATATGATTGCAACCTATATTGTAATGATAATATATCAAAACATATTGATATTTGAAGGAAAATTAAGCTTTTTAATAAATCAAAATAAAAGCCTAAACAAAATAATAGTATACAATCTACATGTCAATGTTTTTTCACACAAGCATATCAATGGCGGATCAAGGATTTTCTATGGGGGGAGGGATAAGCCTATGCATATTGTATCATTGGGAGTCGGTAAAATCGAGGGGGCAAGGCAAAATCCACTGGATTAAGGGCCAAGAAGGCAAAGAAGCGGGTTTAATGCGCGATTTAAGAAAAAGTTCAAATAAAGGGCCAGTGGTCCTCGACCCCCCTACCTCGAGGGGGGTGGTTCCTCCCGGCCCCAATAAATCCAAGCCTAAGCATATTCTATCCCAAAAGTTTCAAGTAATTTGAGTCTAAACCCCATTTTAAGGATCTAAGTTAAAGTTAAAATTTTCGCTATGCGCGAAATGAGAGAATCATACTTTTAATTTCGTTTACGTTGTTATTGAACGTGATCGCGCTCTTGCTCCCGTTCTCTACACTGCTGCTGTCCTCGTCATTACTGTCGCCAGGACAACCTATGACGTCACTTTGTCTCACAGGTGACGTCATTGTGGACCCTGTAGCTCGCTCGATGACGTCATGATCAGCTCGACACAGGAGAACGCCGTCCCTGATGGCGTACTTGTCCCCGGGTACCAGAGGTCTGGAGCAGGCTGCACACTGGAAGCACTGGATGTGGTAGATGTTGTGCAGAGCCCGCATCACCAGGTCATCTTCCAGGAAACCTCCGCAACATTTCGTGCATTTTATGCCGAACAATCTGCGATATTATAATTATGAATGTTGGAAGTTAGATGTATCAATTAAATGTGAACGTATAGATGATATATCGTTAGACGTGTCATAATATGCGTCGCATAGCATTTCATTGTTTCGAACGTAATAAATGATTTTAATGTAATATAAGTACGGTATTCGACTTCAATTGGAAGATCGAGTGCGAGTGTTACCTACCAACTATTTACCGTTGCATTTAATCACAATAATATCAGTTACAGAAAAGACGGACGGCTCAATTCAGTTGTTTATCTGGCAACACATTCGATAGACATTATATAGTTTTAGTGTAATGATGACGACAAACTGTCAGTGAATTATTATTATATACCCCTCTCTCTCTCTCTCTCTCTCTTCTCTCTCTTCTCTCTCTCTCTCTCTATCTTCTCTCTCTTCTCTATCTTCTCTCTCTCTCTCTTCACTCTCTCTCTCTCTCATCACCGAGTCTCGTGTACAGCCAACTGGCAGGTTCAAGGTGCACATTCCGATTCAGTCTTCTCTCACACTCTCTAATAACAGCAATGAGCACACTATCAACTAACGAGTTGATTCCTTCACAATGGATGCCCCAATTACACCTGAAATGTGTCCTTTAGCTAGCGTTGATCTGGCTACTGAGGTGGTTTTAAATTGCATTCCTCATTATACTTCACGAACAGAATTATAGTCACAGGCTCACAATATATAAGCTTATTTTTTCATTACGCTTAAAAGCGATACTATTCAGAAATTCTATAATAGTTTTTCTTACAAACAAAGCGATTGACCCCGACTGAAAAGCTAATTTTCATTGTTTTCTGTGCGCACGTCCACACGGAGAGGCCGTACTGTTTGAACAATAAGATTGAGATATTCAATGCTAATTAAAGATACTCGATATCTGACATCAATGTGCTAACCATTCGGCCATTGTCATCTCTCACATCTTATTTACTGATGATATCTCAACGGCGTTTTTTTCATATAATATTACAAAAAATCACGATTATGACTACATTTTTCATGCTAAAAGGACTGTTTGATTAATAATTATTGATCAGGTTAAAAGTAGCTACAAAGAAAAGATATAATGCAAATAAAAAGACCAATAGATTGTCCCATATTTGTGGGCCCTATGTAGGGGATAGCCTGTAGGGTCCACTTGTATATTACATTTTTGTCCCTATAGAAACATTTACTGAAAATGATCAGGTTAATAAAGATCACATAAATTAAATCTTTAAATACGACACAATGGTAAGCTTCTTAAGCTCTTTAATTATGAGAAAAGGAGCAGGTACATGACATGCAAGACCAATTACTGATTGGCGACTCGTAGATGATCCCCCCCCCCCCCGTTGCTAAGCGATTAGCATGCATTAAAAATTGTAGTTAATCCAACAGCAGGGTCGCCAGTGCAATGTCAATCCCCGGGGCGCGCAAGACTAAAGTTTCTATTCAGATATTCAGAAGTGGCTGTATTAAAATCTTTACACATTTTACTGCCCAGAATTCAGTAGAGCCTTCGTCTTATTTGGGATTGAACACCCACGACGAGAACCCCGAGGGATGGTTGCTCCTGTAGTGCTTTGATCGATTATTGAATCGTCTTATTCTTCTAGGTGTCCTGCCCGTTCCGGGCGTCGTCTGTCACGGTTTACCACAATGCTTGTTCTCTTGCGGTTCTGAACATTTCTGTTTCTTCTACGTTCATTACTTAGTGTTTGTTATTGTGATTGTTCTGAATACGAGAACAAAATTATTGCATCCACGGACTTACGCAGAGAACCCTCCGAGACGGCATAGTTATGTGTGCGACTGTTTAACGTCCAGGCCAGAAGCCCAACGGTTTTCTTCTGGACGTATTTATTGATCAGCATTCAGCTCAAAGCTAATTACAGCTTTGCCCCACATACGATCTAGAAATATATCTGATACTTAGCCTAAAGATGAGCCCGGACCAGTGTGAGGTTATCTGAATCACGGTTATTCATTTGGGGTCCTTAATAATGTCAACAACGCTTCACAATACGACCAAGATGATGTAAGGGACAACAATGACAAGATCTCAGTAACAGATAACGTCAGTCGATTGAGTTTTGAATATCACTGATTTTATCTCATCAACACGGCTTGAGTTCACTCCGACAAAAAACATATTTTGACATGACGCGTGGGTTACTCCTGCAGGTGACAATCTCTAATGGGCCCTGAGCACAAGGTATATTGTATACAGAATATTAATGAAATATATACATCTACTTGTCTCTGTCAAACTTCAAGTTGGTTATAAATGCACAAAATTCGGTGATGTATAGGCTTTATTTTAACCTTAATATTAATAATTTACTATTACTCCTCAATTAATTTGTTTGATTTTATTACCACTCTATTAAATAGACTACCGGTATCTAATTAATTTCACATTGTAACGTTTTGCTTCTTTCGATTGTTATATAATTAATTTTCATTACATTTATTATCATTCTTACTTCTTCATATTATAATAATAAGATAGATTTTTTATTTATTAATGTGTTTACACCAGGTCTCTGAGATCTAATACAAAATTAATACAGACAATTTCAAACAATACACAGATAGAATTATAGATCTAACTACCACATAGGCTGTCATTGAGACATAATTTATTTTGCCTATACATTTCTTAATAGCAATATATTGTTTGTGTAGTCTATATTAAGAAACATTGCTAAAATATTATCCACAAAACACAAAATATTAATTCACTCTCGAACAATCGACACTATCTGCAAGAGAGTTTCACGCGAAACACCGGACCAATTGACTATTTATTTATCCAAAAATAATGTTTTTATTTTGATTAATTAATTAACAAGTTTTAAGTCAATATTAAGAACACTGCCTAAGAAAGAAAATAGGCTAGGGTGGCACGTGTGTCAGCGCGCATGCGCAAATATTTATTACGGATGCTGATAATTATAGTCCGAGAGTTTATTTGCCACCGGAAGTTAAACGTCTGTCCCTATCCGTATCGCTATCTAGTTGCGCCGGTAGGAAAGCCTCTCCGGTATTCTTCTCATGCTGCCAGCCCATTATTAGCGCGACATGAGGAGCAATGCATTGTAGCCTACATGAGGAGCAATGCATTGTAGCCTACATGAGCAGCTACATGAGCAGCAATGCATTGTAGCCTACATGAGCAGCAATGCATTATAACCTACATGAGCAGCAATGCATTGTAGCCTACATAAGCAGCAATGCATTGTAGCCTACATGAGCAGCAATACATTGTAGCCTACATGAGCAGTAATACATTGTAGCCTACATGAGCAGCAATGCATTGTAGCCTACATGAGCAGCAATGCATTGTAGCCTACATGAGGAGCAATGCATTGTAGCCTACATGAGGAGCAATGCATTGTAGCCTACATGAGGAGCAATGCATTGTAGCCTACATGATGAGTAATGCATTGTAGCCTACGCGAGGAGCAACGCATTGAACAATGTACATCCAAGATTTTACTCTCTGGTTAACTCTACCGGGAATCGAAACAAGGAAATTATGCGCAAAATTCTACACAAACTGACCGACGCGTTAACCTATGAGACATGGAGACGAATTAAAATTAGAACGTAGAAGTTCTTAAATGTTTGTTTTACACTACGGCACAAGAATAGTATCTGTAAATCAGATCAAGATTTAGCTATCAAAAGTATTCGTTTAGCAGTTACAGAAGAGTAAGGCGGGAACGTCAATGACAAAACATCTTGAGCACAACCCGAGCAGAGCAGGGCCGGTAGTTACCGGTAAACAGTGTACAACGTCGTGTGTAGGGATCCCAATCCCGAAACCCGCCGCTCAGTCCCGGGATTGAGCAATTCTCAATCCCGGTATCCCGGGATCACTAAGCCTGTAAAGAAGTCAACATGTATTCGCACATAGTTGACGAAAATATGAGGTCTATAGTAGTCAACAAGCTGAGATACAAATATGTTTATTTAAAGGCCTATAGGGCCTATCCATAAATCTTAGATAAATTATTATTAGATGAATCTTCATGATATCAAGGCACTGATCTTTAATGGTTTCTGTAACTATTGACAATTTGGCAGTAACGTAATCTATGTTTCCACTAGACCAACTTGTAGGCCTATCATCCCTATATTATAGGCCTATAGAGCATAGAATACCAGCATCGTAATTTCTATTACATTAATCGGGGATTCGGGAGTATTGGCCTATGTGGATCGCTGAAATTAGGAAAACAATTCGTAATGTCAATAACATTGTATTAAAATATAGCTCTGCCATAGGAAAATCGTGATGACATAATACTCCGAACTACAATATTATTGTTAACAGTTACTGTAGGCCTAGGCCATTAGTTACTGAGGTAATGTAGGCCTATGAACCACTGAGTAAATTGAACCTTACATGGAATCCCACTTATATTTTTAGACTAAACGACATATTTTTCGTTTTAATATTTCTTAAATAAAAAAATGTCCAATCCCGAAATCCCGGGATTGGCAAACTCAATCCCGGGATTGAATCCCGGGATTGAATCCCGGTCGTTTTTGGTCCGGGATCCCGGGATTCGGGATCCCGGGATTGGGAACTCTAGTCGTGTGATATGAGAGAGGTGACATTAGACACTGATAGACAGTACATAGACAGTATGTATAGTTTTGTATACTCATACTGTAGCTATAGAGAGTATATTACAGTATACTCATGGAAATTACCACCGATATAATTATAGTTAAATAACCACTAATATAATTATTAGAATAGTTTGTTTAAAATGAAAATCACTTAAGAGATAAATAAATCCACAATGAGAACTGCCATTGATTTACACTACAGCCAATGTATGAAGATATTAATAATTTCTGTTTAAAAGAAAAAAGTGATAAAAGACGAACATAAAAGTAAAATTGCCTACAGTTACCGATGCAATTGACTTGTGGTGTGCGGTCGGAGTAGTAAGTTGTTATTAACAGTCTGCTTATAATTATTATTTACCCCAGGACTGTTGCAAAGCATGTATTTCACTAATATTCTGTATGTGCTAGTTAAACCAGATCATACATCTGCCAGAAATTGCAACAGTCAACGCAACAACTAGAACTCGTGATAATCACGGGTTGGAGTGAGTACTAAAGCTAAAGGTTGAGGTAAAGGTACACCGTAGGCATCATTACTATTTGTAGTACAGATTTGCAAGTATTAAAATGTAATGAAATATATGGAGTGTTATGAAAGGTATTAAGTTGTTTTGTCAATAGAAAAAATTTAAGAATAAAATAAACTATACTAGTGCATAGTTCAATTCAATATTTCAATTCATAATTCAATATTTCAATTCATAATTCAATATTTGCAAATCTGTACTACAAGTAGTATATAAGCACACCGTAGGTCAGAATTTACCCTTAGGTTTTGACGTTCAGCACAGGTTGAATTTTGTCATTGACCTAACGGCATGGTCGTGAGCCCCATTTTCGATCCAAAGGACCTTACGCCAGACCCGTGTTTACCTTTCGCAATCTTCCGAAGCAGTCACCTACTACGTACTAATTGCTTCCAATTAGCCGACCCCCGAGGGGGATGTAGAGCTTGGTTGATCCGTGAGTGAGTAGTAGCATCCTTGATATTTTTAAGCATATTGATATAAAATAATATTAATTTTAAAGGATTTTGTCCAAATAGTCGAATACTTCAGTATAACAGCTTAAATTGTACTTCAAATACTAAATAGCTTGCTTTGTGGTAGCGTCGTGGACTTTCAAACATGACGTTCGTGGTTTAACTCCCGGTAGAGCCGATCAGAGAGTAAAATCTCGGAGGAACAAATGGGATGGTTGATCGCTGCATTTGCGCGAAAATGGGTCTTAAACAAGCATCTGATGCTTCCTCACCCATATCCCTGCTATTATTATTATTAAATACTACAGCTATTGATTAATTCCTGTTTGGTATTGATATTTGATATTATATCTCTTTATTTTAATACACATATACAAATAAACATACATGTACGATGTAGCCTACACCTGCGCGCTTTTACAAGTTCTTATGCAAAAATCTCAGTATTAGTTTATTTAAAGAATCGAGTGAATTTGTTCGCACGTATATCAACTTGTTGCAATGCACTCGAACTTCTCTAGTCAAGGGCCTGTCTATAGGACCTGGTGATACTTGTAGTGGAGTGGAATATTTGGACAGCATTGTTAATCGATATCCGATCAACACTCGGCATCAAATGATTCGCCTCATTAGAGAGCGACAACATCGAGTAACGGCCTGCAGTGTCTGGACACATGATGATCAAAATCTTACATAACTCGCCGACCAGAACAACAGGCTATTGCAGTAATCTATGCATAACAGTTAAGATGTGATCTATTTAATCCGTACGGGTCATTCGAAGGGCTCTAATGACCGTGTTTCAACAGACGTGTTTCTATTCTGGTGTGAAAGAAATGCACTATAGAGCCTACCATAAAGCCTACAATCCCGATAGCACATTGATTGAGTGACTGACTCGGGTTCCATTTGTTCACGGTGCGATTCCCAGGGCTCACCCGTCACTGGGGAGGAAAGACCGCTGTAATTTTGAGCCAATTTATTGGGTCAAACATGGGGGGGGGATGGACGCCCCTGCCAGTTACAATGGTGGCACCGCCCTTGACTTTTACTACTGGGCTTATTAAATACACCGTAAATAATTAGACATGAACATTATACTAATTTACTTGTCTAAACCTAAACTTCTACGCGTTTGGTGTAATGTTTGCTAGCGTCGCAATGCTAGCGGGAAAACAAACATCCCAAGACAAGCAAATCCTCAATCTATTTATTGTTCTAAGTGCCATCTGGCAGGTCCAAGAAAAAATTATGTACCAATAATTATAATGTTTCTATTTCTCAACAATGGATGGGTCCACAATCAATCAATCAAACAATGGATGGGTCTACAATCGATCAATCAGACAATCTGATTCCATCAAAAAGGCCTTTCCTTTACCACACTTAGAAAATGATGCCTTCAATTAGAATACAATAGCTCAAATTACGGCTTTTGATGTAATTTAATGTTGCTTTTTTCAGTATTTGCATGCGTTTATTTTTATTTTATTTTATTTTATTCATATATTTTCACACAAGAAATGCGTACATGCTGGTTTACGGCACCACGGCTGGAATCCTGGGTGAGCAACAACAACAACATGCTACTTTCCTTCTTAGTTGCTGTTTTTTGTGAGGTTATTGTTATTTTATTACTCGATGATTAATCGCATCTTTACCTTGTTTGATAGCGCCTCAATGGCTGCAAGCGCAGATACACGATTAACCTTTCATCTTCCAGATACCGATACGCACCCGTGACAAGGATGCCAAGGATATTTTGTCGGCTGACCTGAGAATCGTTCTAGAGCAACTAGCCATCAATCGATTCGGAGCAAACACGTTGACCGTTTCACCAATCCCCGTCGCCAATCCTCGTTGCTAGTTGGTAAGAGAACGTGTTGTTTTCGATTGATCCGTCTACCAGATCAAATACCACATCCGGTCAGTAATATAGGCCTAATTAACAGAAACCAAGTTCTCACAAACAGCCGCCAATGTTGCATTGCAGCAACAGAACGTGAGTAGAGCATACAGCAATCTTGTACTTTATGCAATCAAAGATTTACAACCACTGAATTTGTACAAACAATAGGCCTACAATTGCTAAATAACTTGTTTAATTTAATACCGAATCTCGATTTACTTGATTATCGTCAAGCAGTTATTTGTAATGTTTCTATAAAGGTTCGAACTCAAAATCGTATGATGGACTGCTATTCATTCAGTTAACCCACCGCACAGCACTAACCACCAGTTAGTGCTGTGCGGTTATAATATTTTAATCACGGACATAGCACGTGGAACAAAACTAGGAGTAGCTACAGGAACAAAACTAGCTTGCAATGACATTTGACGGATTTGTTCTCAACTACGGGATTGCTAACCTGAGATAGTCTCTCCTGCAGTAAGTTCTCTCATCTCTCACGAAGCACGTGCAGTATTCATCGAGTGGTCTCGTGCACTCCATGCACCTCAGACACGCCGCATGCCACTCCAGGTCCGGCGACACTCGCAGGATGTATTGGTCCAGGATCTCATCCCGACATCCACAGCATATCGACACTCTCTTCTTATCTGTATTAAACATTGTAATAAATTATGACTTCCCTTGCATCGCCTTCGTATGAGGAACCGGACGTTAAATTTCCATTGTATTGTATATTATTATCTATCTAACAAGTGCTCAGCCATGCAATATACGCATCTGAGGTCCTTTTGTGATAATATAACCTACATTGGTATAATCTTAATTTGCAAAGAGTGTAGAATTATATTGTAAAGGGATACCAAATGACGAAATCACAGCAATTTGCTGTACTACTTTCCACTTACGCGACCGGATTCGATTCCCAACAACGTAATTTGATTCAGTGTATATAATAATGATTCAAGATCGTTTGGTACTTCCATCTCGGCGACAGTAAGCATATATCTGTGTTAGTGGCCTCATAGAAATGTGTGCCACTGTGTTGTTTTCGATAAATCTAATAATTATCTATTTTCTTGGCCCACGTGAAGCTAGTCCGGGAGCAATATCAGAAAAAACATCTATTAAAAGTATTAAATTTAAGAAAAGCCATCTTAGTCCGGGGGCAAGTGGTGTCCCGTGGTAGTTTTAATGATTAAATGTTGTGTTATATGTTATATGAAGCAAAATATTATAGATATTAACATTATATGGTGATTTATATGGTGGGAGTTTGTCACAGGTGGCCGACGTGCGATATCCGCCATTTTCCAAAATGGCCGCCAGTTAACTTATATGTCGAAATAACTCAGAAACCAGTACTCTAGTCGCAAAATGTCCAGACATAGATATTGTTCAGATTGAAAATACCTTCAATTTGGTATATCGCACAAGAGTCTAGCCCTATATAGACGTGAAATATCCAATATGGCCGCCAAAATCAAAAACGTAACAATTGGTCTTGGACCTGGCCTATGAACCCGTCTAAACTTGCAAGTGCAGAGAATTTGAATGCTATTCCATGTTTGGGACATATAAGGCTCTAAAACGGCACAAGGTGGAATTGTGAAAGGTGTGGCATAAGTCGGCCATCTTGAAGAATCAATGATGGCTGCCAAAGAAGTGCATAAGCTGGAATATCTCGTGAAGTTTCAGTGATAGAGAGGTGCTTTTGGTGTCAGGGGTGTGGTTTTCTGGGTCAAGAAATCCAAATAACATATAGCCAATATTGTGGAATGGTCACGTGGCATTGAAATCAGAGATGGCTGCCAAACACGTGCATAAGCTGGAATATCTCTAGAACTATAAGTGATAGAGATTTGCTTGGTGTCCGGGGTATGCTTTTCTGGGTCAAGGAATCCATATAACATATAGCCAACATTGTGTAATAGTTACGTGGCCATGTAAACTAAGTCTAACCAGGGACGCCTAGCATGAAATAGTCACAAGATAAAAAAATCGATTTAGGTCTATTCACTTTTTGCCCAGGTTACACATACCTGAGATTGTATAATTATTTGTATCTAGCTATCACAGTTATGATGATGATTCCGTTCTTATCTATTTAGAATGCTCTGAATTGTAAACAAATTTGTAAACAATGAAGTCAAATAAAATCCATGCTAAAGAATAGATAATAGATGCGTTTAATTTATGTCCGCTTGAAACATCTCAACGACCGTTTGGAATGTTACTGCGTATGTTAACGGAAGGCCCATTTGTAAATGTTATCATAAAACATAATTTGAATGTGATACTAATCCACGAGTGCTCATAATGTAGTTCACATGTCGTCATATCGAATGCTAAGGACACTATTTCCCGACTACTGAGTTATGGTTATCATTTGTATCCGTGGAATGCAGGATACATAACACCATTGCATATTCTTGCTCAGAACCTGGGTGGAGAGATGTGCAAGGTTCTAGTCAGGGTGCACGTTCTCAGCAGCGATGACGCCAACAGAAGAATCGGGACCAACATGCTGCATTTACCTGCGAGCCTAAGAAACATTTAAGTTAATTAGCAGAGTACGACTATATGACGAGTTGAGAATGTATGATGTGATGGTTGAGGAGTAGGCCTATATGGTTGTAAGCATATGGTTTGGTGCACGGCACAAGATATTTTGCAAAAAATTTCACTGAGCAAGAATCGAAGCTCAAATGAGCTACACCACTGGCACTGGCCCAGCTGCAGCCAACTTCAAGTGTAATTTTTTTAATGTTCAGCGATCATTATTTACTATCATGAGTGATTGTAATCCCATGCTTAATGCAACGGACTATGCCTGGTTTCGGACAGCAGCCCTCTTTGGCCTGTTCAAGGTCTTAAGAAAAGCCCAGCAAACCAACTGATCTTATGCAAATGTTGCGTGACAAAGGTAGTGAGAGCAGACATTGCTTTGTGCTAAAGGAGAACTGGTCTATGTGGAGTGCGGACTATTGCCCCACATCACTTTGAAATTGTTGTAATGAATTATATAAAGATTGCTATGTGAACAACATACGTTGTAACATTGTTCGATTTATCAACTAAATTATGATGCACTCGTGAATTAGTATAGCCTGCCACATTTCAAATTATGTTTTATGATAACCTTAACTAATTAAGCATACCGTTAACATAAACAGTAACATTCAAAACAGTCGTTGCATTGTATCAAGCGGACATAAATTAATGAATTCATTATGTATACTTTAGCATTGATTAGCCTATATTTGACTTTATTGGCTGCAAGTTTGTTCACAATTCAGAGCATCCTAAATAGGTAAGGACGGAATCATAATCATAACAGTGATAGCTAGAAACAACTAATTATGCAATCTTAGTTATGCGTAGCCTGGGGAAATGGGAATAAATCGCATTTTTAAAAATCATGTAGCTATTTCATGCTAGGCGTTCCTGGTTATACTTAGTTTTCATGACTACGTAACCAATCCACAATATTGGCTGTATGTTATTTGGATTTCTTGACCCAGAAAACCTTACCCAGGACACCTTATGCGCCTCTACCACTTAAACTTTTGGAGATATCCCAGCTTATGCACGCATTGGCAGCCACCTTTGATTTCATGACCATGTGACCATTCCACAATATTGGCTATATGTTATTCGAATTCCTTGACCCAGAAAACCATACCCCGCACATTCCACGAGATATTCCAGCTTATGCACGCCTTTGGCAGCCATCATTGATTTTTCAAGATGGCCGACTTATGCCACACTTTTCACAATTCCACCTTGTGCCGTTTTAGAGCCTTATATGTCCCCAACATGGAATAGCATTCAAATTCTCTGCACTTGCAAGTTTAGACAGGTCCATAGTCCAGGACCAATTGATTTGACCAGGAAGTTGTTGATTTTGGCGGCCATATTGGATATTCCACATGTAGATAGGGCTAGACTCTTGTGTCTGGATATTTTGCGATTAGAGCACTGGTTTCTGAGCTTTTTCGACACATAAGTTAACTGGCAGCCATTTTGGGAAATGGCGGATATCGCACGTCGGCCACTTGTGACAAACTCCCACTATATAAATTGCTAATCTCTACAATTTTCTGCTTCCAATGACATCTGACACAACATTTAATCATTAAAACTGCCACGGGACACCACTTGCCCCCGGACTAACCAACTGGCATATGATATCAATTTCTTAAATGGTTGGACAATAACTTTTTAGGTAGTTTTCTACTGTAATTATTGACGGGGCCCACGGCTAAATATTGGGGGGTCCATTTAATTAACGGGCCCCCCACCTAAAATATTGGGGGGGGCTTGGGCCCCCTGGGCCCTGATGGATCGAC
>JAQFZF010001985.1:0-13085 GCA_034695365.1 Enchytraeus norvegicus
TAAAGAATCAGAAGAACGGAGAGAGCGAGGGGGTTTATAGAAAGATACAAGATCAGCCAGATAGGAGGGTTGTTTAATAAGTAAATGTACATATATTTCAGTGTACACTTATAGAAACGCATACACATGTTCTATATGCTTGCACGTATTCGTAAAAGGCGACTAACACAGATAGCTAGAATTACTGTTGAGACGTTCCTGGCATCATTCTTGGATGAGGAAACGGACTTTAAGCCTTATTTAAAAACCTACATATTTAAACATTTATTATTTGACCTCAGTGTGTTTCCTGGAACGCCTTCTGTAGCTTATTTTCTGAAATATTGCTGTAAAATATTTGCAGTCAGAATGATGGACTCCATTGCACCATGAAGGTTGAAGGTACTTGCACGCACAGTGCACAAGGGCGTGAATATAACATAGTGTAAAACAATTATTATTATTATCAAAGGCAGACTACACTCAGCGTCGTGTCAAATTGCTGCGGTGGTCAGATTGGATTATGTCCAGTGAACTTGTACGCACTAAACTTTTCTGGATTAAAATTCGTAATAAATAATTAGTTCATTAATCATGTTGGAACCGGGAAGCAATAGAATATGAATCAACCGAAAATTTCATGTGTTCAAAAAAGGTACTAACACCCAAGAGATTATAATATAATAGAATATCCTTGATTAACACATATGCTGCAGTGAAGGGATACATTTGTGCGAGACCTGAACAATAAATTTAGTAGATCTAATGGATCATTAATTTAAAGGTGATGTGCCATGATATTCGTTACAGAACTTAAGCACTCAAATTCATTATCAATGATTCATTATCAATAATTATTATTAATCAATTTAATTCATTTTTAGCTCAGGCTCATTAACAGCCCAGGGGATTAGAAATAATAATAATAATAACTCAAAGTACTAATATGAAACGGGTTGTCACTTGAAAATGGTAATATGTTACAGCTACAACTAAAATCAGTATCGGCCTTATGATAATTCTGCTACCATGAATCTGACACAATTGAGCACTAACGTCAATATCCTTCCAGTAAGCAATGTCATTAAAAAGTTAAAATCCGGAAAACCAATCCAAGTGTAGGAATAGCAGTTTTTCGGCCACATCCTGCTTGACATAAGGTTATATATGCTACAGCTGCTGTTTAGCTTTGACATTACTTTAGATTACATAAAACTTCATTATTGCCTTTGTAACTATCATCATTTCTTACTTAAATAGACTAATTGTGCACTAAGAAGCAACAGATGTTAATAATTACTTTATTACATTAAACTGTAACCTTAACTGTTGTATGCCATAGAGCGCAATATGCATTATATAAGATTTGTAGAACATGTTAGACTGTTAATGAAAATAATATATTAAGTAAATGAGGATAACTATTAAAACAACAAAGGCGAAGAAGAGAAAAAAGAGAGCAAAGACAAAAAATTATGAAAGTTTGCGGCTAGGCCTATAGTAAGCTGTCAGATTAAAATACAACAGCTTAATAATTATAATTGATTGCTCTATTATATGCTTTAATGCACTCTCACTTTATAATATTGGCAGATTATAATGTACTGGCCCCATTTCAGTATTCATTTCAGTATTTGGCAATACTCGTTTCTGGTCACTGCTTCTGAACTGAAATTATGTAATTGAAGGGATGAAAATTATGTAATTGAAGGGATGAAAATTATGTAATTGAAGGGATGAAAATTATGTAATTGAAAGTTTTACGGACTACGGTAACTGAAAAATAAGCATTCATCTATCAGCTCCATTTCCAGGAGCCCATTCTGACTCGGAGGTAGAAAATCAATCAATCAATCAATGAAAAATTTAACATCCGTTTCATCATCTGTCGAAAGGGGCGTCTCCGACAGTATTTGAGCAACCATGATTTTCCATCCAAACAGAACTAGTATGTAGCTTACAGATGCAAGATAACTGGGATTGGTAAATTTGTAGTTATCAACATTTTATTTTCTGAGAGAAGCTATCAAAAGGCCAACCAAGTTGAAACAACGTTATACCTACTTATGCTATGAAACACGTGAAAATTAAGCCTTCATAAATAAAATGTGAACTTTAGGATTATTTGTAGTATTTAAATGGTTATGTGTAATCGTGGTATACAAAAAAAACTATATAAAGAGGGAAAAAAGTGTATACCTATAAGTAGAATATTGAAGAATTTATGTAATGCATATTGTTTTTGTGATCCTATGTTTGTTTGTTTATGGTACGCACAGTTAAATTTTAAATTTATCTTAATCATTGTATTGTGTATATATATTTAGGCTAGTTAAGTAAAATGATTTGTTAAATTGTATGTGTATAGTGTGTGGGATAGGTCCTAGACAAGCATCTGATGCTTCCTGACCCAGTATTGTCATGTCATAAACTAATTACTAAATCTTAGAACTTTTAGGGGGGTGAATGTTCTGATAAAGTAATCTGGATCGTAATTAGAGAATTATAAATATGGCAATTTTGTTAAACCTTTATCCAGCATAATTTTTAAGATCGTGATTTTTTTAATTGAACGAAATTTCGGCCAATAAATAATGATAATCAATTTGTAATTGCTTACATTTCCACCTGTGGTTATTTGTTTAATTATTTAATGTTGTTGCAGTAAATAATAATTTCTTTTGTGTAAAAAGGACTCGTTATTTATTATGACGTCTGTGTGTCCTCGTGGTTAACACGCTTTCTCTTATATTTTTGTCCTTGGGAACAAGAACACTCGTTCCTGACGTCAATGGCCAATTTAGATAATTGACTAGGTGCAAAATTTGTTACATGATATTCACACCTTTAATAAAAATGAACTCAGATGCATCGACCTTAAGGTGTCCTAGGATTTCACGTTCTGCATCAAGTTGATCATTTCGCAATTTTAATTGCAAAACTTTTATGCGTATGGGCCTACATTATTGTCTTTTATGATTTTTTTATAATGGAAACGAGTTTGGTGCAAATTTCTGATATTGTAAAAACAACATTCACAATCTGCCATATTGGGATTTAAGTTTACGTCACAAAACTAAATTACGTTTCTGCGCAATGAATCTGCTTTGATTGTTACAAAAACATAAACAGAAAACACGTGGAAACAGCATGAAATGACACGCTTACTTCATATCTGATTAGAAAAATAGCTTTTTATATAACATTATCCTGATTTTAATCCATCAAATCAGTAAAATAGTGCTATCACCAGTAAACATACGGGTTTAACGTCCGTTTCATAATCTGATGACGATATCAGGGACGATACATGCACAACATAAAATTACAAAGAGTCAATCAAACGATCGACTATCATCTTCTTTCATCAATTAAGTTTAACATCATTTTGTTTCCTCACAGTGGCGGATCCAGCTATAGGCGTGGGGGGGGGGGAACGCCCCCCAAGTTCCATTTTAGGAAAATTGGCGCCCCCCTGAGACAATTCACTAATTTATGTATTTCGTCTATGAATGAAATATATAGTTCGGCCCGAATTTTAATCAATAATTAGCCTAAGTAAATAGATAAAAATAAATGTTCATATATGGGGCGCCAATTTAATCGACGGGGACGCCCCCCACCCCCTGTAACATCCAATAGCCAAATAGGCACCCCTAAGACTCCTTTATGTATTTATTTATATTGCATTAATTTAATTGTAACTTAATAACATGGTCATTGATCATTGGCCACATTGATAAATGTACAAGTTAAGTGTCTTGTCTAGTTTTGGTTTTGTCTAGATGCATATAATAACGCGACCGGTACTGGTTAATCGTGTATCGGCGCTTGCTGCACTAGTGCGTTCTTTATGGCAATGGTACGATTAATCAGTGGGAAGAAAGACTACAAAAAAATACCAAAAACAGAAACTAAGCAAGGAAACCCTGAAAACACGAGCGGTTGACATGTGTCGCATAAAATAAGATTAAGAAAAAGATGTTTATTCAAATTTAGTAGTTTAAATGCCTCAGTAGGCCTACAGGCTAATACAGCCTTTCAATATGAGAAACCGGTGCCAATTTAGGAGGCCAGAGGCCATTGCCCCTGGACATATGGGAGGTGGAGGTCCTCCTCGATTTGGTAGGCATTAGAGCTAGGAGCCATGCCACCATCGGTTCAAAAATTAGTCATATTTTGCACATTAAAATAGCCGACACATTGAGCACCCTTAATTGGCCAGTTTGGCAAATTTGGCCTCCCCCTCCCTGGATGTTGCCTTAACATAGAAGAAAGATTAAAGAAGGATTTTTCAAAACGAAGTAATCAAACATTATAAAAAGATGTGTAGGCATTTCTACTGACAAAATAGGAAAGCCGAGCAGAGTTAATAAATTTCGCTCGCATTTCGCGACATATTTTTAATTTTCTTATTCGGAACTATCACACTATGTCACCCTCATGAAACCTTCGCCCCACCCCCCACGCTACATCTCCACTGACAGGCGTGGTGACTATGCCCCTGCCCCGCTCCCCCCCCCCTCCCCCCCCCCCCCACTCTCTCTGAGGGGCCGGGGAACCATGCCCATCTCGTCTCGGTTTTGAAATAGTGCACCGTTTGCACATTAAATTATGAATACAAATTTTATACTCTTGGCCCCATCGGTTTCGCATTAGCATGGTCTCAGTCATGGTCTCAGTCATGGTCTCAGTTATGGTCTCAGCAAGAAATAATTTTAATACGGTTCCTCGAAATTACGAAAGCGGAGCGAAGCCAAAAAATTCGCCGCTGCGCTTGCAAAATTTAGTTTTTCTGATTTGAAACCAAGTCGCCCCCTTGAAATTCTCTTCGCCCCCCACGCCGCAAAACCTAAATCCGCCATTGTTTCCTCGTTAGATATTTTACTTTTATTATTGTCGGTTTTACCGAGAAATGGACGTTTATTAAAAAAAGTAACAGTAAACCATTTATTATTATTATGATTTGTATTACAAATTGTATAATTTATAAACTGTTAGTGTAACTCCGACAACAAACTATATCGTGGCTATTTCTGCTATCAAATTCTACTAGACAGCCTGTGCTATAGAGCGATGCTTTTCTGCAGGTGCCACAGCTCACTGGGCTCCCTTGTGCGCTTGACTCTTGGCCCTGCAGTGACCGGCCCAGTCCGGAACAGAAACCAGAATCTCAAACAAAGAAAACACAATATAAATCACAATATAAAGCGGTGTGCAAATTAAACAACAAATCAAATGGGGGGTAGAAGAAAATTTGTTCAACACTTTGTGCAACTTGGATACGAAACGAGCCTTTACGTGGTCATATGGGGGTTGAATTTTTAAAAGAGGGGGAGGGTGTCCCACCTCCCTGAACACCCCCGGTTTTACGCCCCCTAGGATCTCAAGAGACAGCAGTGTCCTATGTGTTATCGTTAATTAACCTTGAAATTATGCTCTAAATTTCTGTCACTCCTTCATTAATGTTGCACTATATCAGCCCCATCGTTGACAGAAATGCCAAACACAAAGCTCGAAACTTGAGCGTAAATTACATGAGTCCTGCTTGTTATCTGATAATTTTTGTGTTTCTTTCGACTTGATAATAGTCTGTCAATTTGTCTGAAACACCGAAGATGACCTCAAAATTGTATGGTTTTCGAATAAATAGTAATTTCGTCATTCATCATGTAACCGACTAATAAAAGATAATATATGGTTTTAATTAATAATTTAAATTGAACCAAAGTGCATGATAGCAGACTGTTATCATGACTGTTTTAGCACATCGGTTAAACTCTGTCCGACTCTGATTCCATGGGTTTACGGTTCGCGTTCCTGGGCTCACCGTCACTGGTATCAGTTGGCCTCAAAACGGACGTAGAATTCGGATTCGGCCTTTTTATCCTTTTATATAATACATAATATGGAATTTGTTAGGGGTAGCAGCTATAAGCCTAACAACAAAATGCAAGAGGGAGTCCATGCATAGCAGAAATTTTGTAATTGATTGAGAAGAAATGTAGGCTATAATTACAGAGCCACCCCATAGAAGAATGAGGAATGTGAGTATGTACATTGTTAACAATCAGGTATGTCGTAGACACGCAATGCATATTATACTCTCTCTCTCTCTCTCTCTCTCTCTCTTAGTGCACTGCCAAAAGGCAGGTCCATGACATAATTACATGTAGAGTCTGTATGCCATAATTATAGTCTTGGAGATAATTTTTGCTAAGGGGTCTTCGTAACTAATTTTTGCGTTAATAGGATCTATGAAACACGTGCAGCTTTCGATTCGTCTATTCTAATGCTTGCCGGATCCAACACGGTATAGTGTCCACACTGTCCATATATAGGCTTAAAGCTGACAGATTGTTTTAATTGTCTGCAACAACCTCTTTAAACAATTTTTATTAAGTTTTATACAGCACTAATACATAATTATGACAGAAAAAGCAATCCTCACAAGATGACGGAACTTGTTTGAGTATTTGCAAGTATCTAACTCTAATCTATCTGCCTATCCAGTACTCTGAAGTCACAAATGAGAGGTCCAAGGAAGAAATTCATACACAGTCTGCATTCTCGATCATTAATGAGCACACCATTGATCAAACCAACAAGTCGATCCCTTCACAAAGGCTTTGCTTTTACAATTCATAAAATATCTAGGGGATGTCAATCGGACAATCGAACTGGGGAAGGGGGCCGATCCTACCCCCTTCCCCCCTCAACCAATTAAAATATTTTCTCTCAAATGGGAGGTTGAAAATAAACTTGGGTCTCAAGTTAGGTTTTCAATCCCCCACCCCGCTGACAATTAGCAACCTGGTGTTAGCATAAATAAAGGTTTCACTTTAGCCTGACAGTCTATGATACAGTAGCGTACGACTGGCTTCCACGCGGTATTTTATAGGCTTAGAACATTTTTAGATAGAGGTTTTATAGTGGCTTAAAGTGATCATGAGTAATTGTAAGCTATAGCACAATGGCTCTATCGGTAAGGCACGTGTACAATTTTGTACATTGAACAGACATTTATTCAGTAGTTTGTTGGAGCACGGTACTGCTTGTCTGTAGGCTATAAGCCTATTATAATTATAATACTTTACAAGATAATAGATTTGGAGCATTGAACATAACATCAGCAGATATTAGTTGAGCCACAAATTTCACTAATTAAGCTCTGGAGGTAAGATATCATTATTGCCCTATATTATTTATATTATTTATATCAATAGGCACAGATATTGTGCTTATTCCTCTACTGACACGCTCTTTAATGAGCACATCATTGAACAACATTGGAGCGAACCAAGTGATAGAACAGGCTATAACTATGGGCTATTAGTATTATGTTGTTTCAATTTGGCGCATTGATTTAACAAAATAGGTCTAGGGTTGTCTGCCTTTGGCTTCCTCAATCAATCAATCGATCAATAAATCAGAACGCCTTTGTATAGCGCATCTTAACAATGTCTCAGAAGCGCTTGCTGCTGGATTGAATTAAGCAAATAGATGAGTTTTCAGTTTAGATTTAAAGCTAGGATATGACAATTCATAACTTCGTAGACTTGGTGGCAGACTGTTCCACACTCTGGGCCCAGATATTCTGAAACCACGTCCACCAGCTCTTGAAGTGATGGAACGGGGATAATTATATCTCCTCTGTAGCGAACAGAGGAGATCTTCTGTAGGCCATATACGATTAATCTTCTACGAAAGTATACAGTTATCAGATAACTCATTTATTAATATGTTCGAGCTGCCTTGATGTCTTAAGACATTTACAGACACTGCTTTCTCATTATGTCTTATAATTAAATTTATCGTCAGCATATACATATTACAATGTCTATATGTTAGCTGATAACTTAGCATTGATGTGATCAAATGTATCATCAATGAATATTTGATATAATTCTTATCAGCTAATCGTATGTTCTTAGCTCGTTAATCTGCCTAATCTTGACTCGTTACGATATGAATTGGTTTTGTACCTCTGAACTCATTGATGTCAAAATCTGGGTCTCCGTCTAATTCAGTTATTTTTTAATATTCTCAAATAATTTCACAAAACAGATACTTCTAATAACAGTAATACATTAAACTAATAATAGAAACTTCTCTGCCAAGTATTATAGACCTATAGTTGAATAACTGTTTTCTGCTATGTATATCTAGTACATACACAATTGCTGTATATCTCGCACTATTTGAATTCAGTGTAATATTGTATAAATGAGAGCTAAAGAGATATAGAATGAGTCGGCCTATGTTAGGCAGTACCTGCTTTTGAACGTACATGTAGCCTGTGCAGTCTATTACTGACCACCGAGTCGGTTTATGGGAGTCACTACCACGTATTGGAATCTCTTATATAGCGCACTCTTAACTAAGTCTCAGAAGCGCTTTAAATAGTCAAGGGTAGAGTAGCCTGATCTACCATATTTATTCAAAATCGATGCTGCAGGACCACTGCAAATCTGGCATTTGAGTGACCAAATGTATGTAATTGATAAAATATAAAATATAAAATTTGTGTATCTTACTCTTTCGTCCATGCATTTACTTAGTGTGTTCTGGTGGTACAGATCTGCTTGCAGTTGCATGGTCTGCTTGAGACGTCCCTGACATCGCCTTCAGGTGAGGAACCGGACGTTAAATCCTAATTGTATTGTATTGTATTGTACTTAAGTAACTCAGATGCACAGAAGTGGGTCAAGTACACAGAAGTTATTGTTTGTCAATCTGGCCTTCCCTGTGATATTTGCGTTAGTCGCTTCTTACGAAACGTGCAGTTTCGGTTGGTCTAAATTCTCAACTTTCGCGGAACCAACACGGGAAGCTACCACAACTTTAAAAATAGTTGAAACTTACATTTTATGTATTTCTTCTATTACAGAACTCTTCACAGAACAGTAGAATGCATCTTATATTGAATTTACTGATCCTACTAGTCCGGGTTTTCTGGACCTATGTGGTGGCCCTGGTGTGTCTCTTCATCCCAGCCAAGCACAAGGACATCTCGGGGCAGATAGTGTTCATCACAGGGGCAGGGCGAGGGTTTGGGCGAGAGATAGCCCAGAGGTTGGCCAGACTTCGATGTCGATTAGCCCTTGTGGATATCGACGAGGTATTATATATTTGTGTTTGGAATTAGATTTTAATATAATGATATAAATCGAATTTATTAAATTCCTGTTTATGTTATTATACTTTAACAAATTGACTTTTTGAATCACTAAAATTGTTAAATTAATTTTTAATTAACTGCATCATATATTGTGAGACGTCTGTTGTAGACCTAGAATGCCATGTCCACATATATTTAGGAGACAAGGATCGGCAGCCTCTCTCCCCCTCCCCAATTTTCGAGCGTTAACGGTTTCGGGAAAACAAACTTTATTAACAATTGGAAACTTTTCTGGCAGCCGATTTCTTTATTTGCTCTTTGGCAGAAGTAAGATCCAGACCCCCATCCCAATAATGAAAGTTCTCAAACGCCTTTGACTGTGTCTCTAAAAGTAAAACGGAAGCATTGCGCGTTGAAATTTTGATTTCTTTATTTTTCGTTTGATTTTGATTTTTGATACATTATCAGAATTATTTAATACTTATTTCTCTTATTAAATTTGACTGTTAACATAAATACCTGTATTTCCCGCAGACCTCAGTGACGGAGACGGCTAACCTAGTGCGAGAGTTTGGAGTGGAGGCGTTCAGCTATCGTTGTGACGTCACTAAGGTCAAGGACGTAGCGGCAGTGGCTAGCCGAATCCGGAAGGATATGGGCGAGGTTGACATACTGATCAACAATGCTGGGGTGATGAACGGCAAGCCACTGCTGAAGCTGAGTGAGCAGGATATTCGTAGAACCCTTGAGATCAACACCCTCTCTCACTTCTGGGTAGGTTGGTGTTGGATTGGTTTTCTGGATTTTGGCTATGCACTGCTTAAATGGCCTTATTAGTTTGCTTTTGGTATTAGCTTTACAATGTTTCGAGTTTTCATGGACGAAGGTAACACTCACGTTATTTTTGTTTCCAATGTTTGGCTTTTGGACGTCATTTTTTGTCCTTGATATTTTCTTAATTGGTAAGGTAATCAATTAAGAAAATTTAATTTTGAAATAATTTATATAAAATTATTGTTATAAAAAAGTATAATAATTTGTCAGATTATATACAAATGCGAATAATTTGATTTTAATCGGATTAGTATTCTCATTATCAGTATTAGCTGTTTTGACATACTAAATATATCCTGTGAGTAGAATAGTTTGTTAGTATCGTTACAAACAAACAAACGGACATTTTAAAAGCGCCTTTGCATACAAAGTACCTCAGACGCATATATTAGTCATAATATATTAGACATATATTAGCGCTACTGTGGCATATTCTTCTTCTTCTTCTTTTAAGTATCCTGCCGGTATCCAGCGTTGATGGTTATGGTGTTCCACTTTTCTCTGTCTGCCGTGATTCTGATCATTTCTACTTCTCCTACGTTCATCCATTCACTGAGACTCTTTGTATAAATAATTCTTTGTCTACCTTTGGAACTCTTTCCTTCAATTTTTCCGCTTATGATTATGCTCTCTATTTCTTTATTCCTCATAACATGATCAAAAAAACTCATCTGCCTGTTCGGCACAGTATTTATTATATGTCTTGTAGTTGCCATCCTGTGTAAAACTTCTTCATTTGTAATGTGTCTTGTATAAGAGATGCGTAAAATTCTTCTGTAGAACCACCTTTCGACAGCTTCCAGTCTTTTGATCATAGTAGTCGACAGTGTCCAACTTTCACTAGCATATAGTAAAATCGAATAGATTGAATTTAAGCCTAAGTGAGAATATATGTTTATTGTGAACATCAAAACAGCAGTACGTAGGCAATACAAATAAAGTGTGCATATCATGTGCAAGTTATCTTAATTTAAGTGCATACAGTGCATGGCCGTCATCAGTGATGGAAAATAATTTCCCTATCTAGCTAACCACAGCCACATAAAGAAAAGGATAAACAATTAGTATAAAAATACACCAATAAAAGCACAATTATTAACGTCACATTATGACTAGTAGGCCTACCAATTGTCAATTTAAAAACATTTTATAAATTGTTATAAAATTATTCACAAATGTAGAATTTCTGATTACGATGGGGAATTTCATTCCATATCGACAGTGCCGGATTAACTTTTTAGAGGCCTGTAGTAAAAAATTCAAAGTAGGCGTATGCATGTAAAAATTACAGTTTGCAAACAAGTATTAGGCTTAGGCCCTTAGTCCTATAGGCCTATACATGTAAAATATAAGCATAACATATTTAAGGAACATTAATTTTACCTATAGTGTGACAAAGGTTTACAGCTATATTTTATTTTCATTTATTTGCTACAGATTTAATAGTTAAAATCTCTCCATTGAATTTTAAAAATCTCTTCGCCGTTATTTTGCGTGAGAGAAGGAATCGATGATGTCTTCAAAGTCAAGACTTGTCAACATTTCGGATTCGATGTTCAGAAGAGTTACATTTGCAAGTCTGCCCTGGCCCATTGTTGACCTCAAAGATGACTTTATCCGTTTCAAATGACTGAATTATCTTTCGCCATTACAGTTACTTACAGGAAAAGTTCAGTAGTCTACATACGAAGCGCAATGCAGACATTTTGAAAGCCATCTTCTAAAATTTATAGCGGTACATAATGTTCAGCATTGTTTGTGGAGTTAGTCTTTCCTGTTTCTGGAAATTGCCTCAGGAAAGAGCGCCACTGTGTCCATTCGTTGAACAATTCATTATTTACATCAGAAGAGTAGGCCTAATATTCCACAAATGATTGTCAACTAATGTAAAGACTCTGTTGTTACAGTGTTGTTGTCAACACAATATAAAAACGAACTTTGTCGATCAATTTCCGAATATGCTTGTATCCTTTGGGTCAAATCAGCGACTATGGCATCAATAGTTCCTAACTACATAAAACGTTTTTATCTTAAACTTATCATTGTCCATGAAAACTATAGCGGGCTCACTACTGTCATCTGCTTGGCGCTTTGGAAGGCATGCTCGTTCTTCTTCAAAGTCTGTAGCATAGAAGTACCTATTATATACAATTATAGATGTACATATGTATATATTAGTATTTCTATGGTCTGTAGTAAACATCGATCACTTCTTGAAAGCACCCAATACCGTATTCAAAGTTATAACATCTGAATTGAATAGGAATTTGAATTAAAATTAGCCTTTAGCATTGCCAATACTAATTGTTCATGACGTAACAAGTGTTTCACCTTATACATTTTTTTTATTGGTAGGCCTATTTTTCTGCAAAATGAAAGTAGGCCTGTCGCAGCTGCGACATGGGTAATCCGCAACTGAACGCAAAGGTGCGATTAATCATGGAGTAACAATAACAAAAAGTCACAAAAACAGTAACCAAGAAAGGGAACTAGAATGTACGCTTGTCATGTGTGGAAATATAGGGATAAACATATTTTCCTAATAATTATCTTAAATAATAATTATAAAATATAGGCCATAGTAATAGACTATAACCTAGATTTTTTTTTACTTTTGTAGTGTAATGTTTGTAGTATTTATTATTATTATTTGCCCTGGGTTGTAAACGACCCTGGCTAAAAATGTGATAAAATTGATTTTAATACGTTAAAAAAGAAGTATAGATATAGTTTGAAGTATTGTTATTATTGCTGTTCTTCTGTATTCTTGTCACATAGTGCGTCTGTCAGTGTGAAAAATAAACGGATATTCTATAATAATAGTGCAAAAGAAAACTAAGCATTACTAACAGTTAGGCTGCTATGGGTCAACCAAGGAGCATGCCTCGTCCTAGTTAATTGTATCGCTGTTATAATTAGATTTATTAATGCCGGGTCTATAACTTTGTTCATTATAACGTCAAGTGTTTTATGATGCCAGTGTTGTCCTCTTTATTGGTATAAAAGCTGAGCAGTTGTCAGTGTCTAGTCACTATTGTGCTGTCGGAAAAGAAGCAGAGAAAGAATTACTACAGTCAGACTTGGTAAGTAGCCTAGTCCTAAGTAAGAGTTATGACTACAATTTCTTGACAATAATTTTAATATATAATTA
>JAQFZF010001986.1:0-13085 GCA_034695365.1 Enchytraeus norvegicus
AGTTTCAGTTTTATAAATCATTTCAGTTTTAGTTTCAGTTTCAGTTAAACTGAAATCAATCATTTCAGTTTCAGTGTCAGTAACTGATATAAGACTGGTTGGCGGGCCGCGGGCGACAAAATGTATGGGACTGAAAGAGAGAGTGGAAGAGATACAAAGAGAGCGAGAGCGGAAAGAGAGAGAGAGAGAGAGAGAGAGAGAGAGAGAGAGAGAAAGAGAGGAGATAGAAAGAAAGAAAGAGAGAGAGAGAGAGAGAGAGAGAGAGAGAGAGAGAGATCTAACATTGACAAATGTACTTTACTTACGGAATATTGCAATTTCTTGCCACCAAATAGAATGTCAGTATTCTACAAGCAAATCTGTTCTAGAAAGAGACATACAATGAAACATATGAGTAATGTAAATAGGATTTATTCATTCAAAGGAGTTTCTGAGACATTGTTGTTGCTTAGATTTCATACTTTTTTCACAACTGGTAACGCCAGTTATCACCTGTACGCATTCTCTGATTAGATTTACCTGTACGTAAATAAAGAAATCTTCAAATTAAAAGCAATGAAATATTTTAGGATGATCTAATTATTATTGTTTTATTCTAATTTAAATTTCGTTCAGTATAGTGACTATTATCGCATGAAGCGTGTTGCCTAATGTGCAATACGCGGATGCTAGGACACGTAGATTTTAGCTTATATATATATTAAAGTAGTGGACTAAGAAAGTTAGTAATCGGATATTTGGGAATATGGATATTAAAATGAAGCTGACAACGGTAAACTTTCTTGGGGCGCTGCTTATCACAATCTTATTGTCGCAACAAGGCGATGCTCAGATAAGAGGAAGTAAGAAAATATAATTTTTACATTTATGATCATTGTAATTTGTAACCCTTGGTAAAATTATGGGTAAATTTTTCGAATCACGCCATTTTGCAAAATTGATGAAAACATGTTCAAAGTAGTCAAATTTTGCGAGAAATTGTATCCATTTTTGATTTCGAGTTGGTGCTAAGTGAAAAAATGACAATTTTCAATTGTCAAAAAATTCCGAAAAACGTAAAACGGCTTCAAAAAGTATTTAAAATGAGTTAAAGTTAGGATTAGGGGTTTAGGTTATGGGTTAGGGTTAGGCCTAACCCTAATCTAAACCCTAACCCAGACCCTAACCTTAACCTATGCATTTATATGTAAAATGCATGTTTAAAAAAAGTAATTTTTGAAACTAGGGTTAGGGGTTTAGGTTATGGGTAGAGTTAGACCTAACCCTAATTTAAACCCTAACCCAGACTCTAACCCTAACCCAGACCCTAACCCTAACCTATGCATTTATATGTAAAAATGCATGTTTAAAAAGAGTAATTTTTTTGACAAGCACCAATTGGAAATAAAAAATGGGCACTATTTGTCGCAAAATTAGGGTATTTTGAACAATATTTTCATCAATTCTGCAAAAAGCTGTGATTCTAAAAATTTATCTTATGTTTTCTCTAATCTATAAAGTTGTATTAGCCTACTCAATCAATCCGAAGATAATATATATCTAAAGCTGACTTATTAAAGTGTTGTGCTGGGTCTCCCTCGGGATCGTGCCTTATTGAATTTTTATTTGCATAAAATTTTAGTCAGGGATTCTGGTTAGGGTTCAGTTAGGGTTTCCCAGTTAGGGTTAGCCTAACCCTCATCCCAACCCAAAACCCTATCCTCAATTTGAATCCTTAGTGAAATTTTATGTTGATAATTTGGTAACGACGATTTAATAAGGAACGATCATGAGGGTGATAAATGCAATGGCTAATAGTGGACTGATGATGATAATCAATCAATCAGTCAATGCAAACTATATGTTTGTTTCATCAACTGACGATGTTATAATTGACGCCACAGAAACTTTTATGGGTCAGAAAGTAACTTACTTCTTTAGACCCATGTCTAACGTAGCTAAACACTATCTTTTAATGGGTTTAGATTGCTCACATTAGTGGGAGATTTTCGAATGTATTACGCCGTAATGTTGATGTAGCATGCACTCTTATTACAGTCAAAATATCATATATGTAGGGCATTGTAGGCCATATCTCAAAGTGATGGACAGCATTTCTTAAATGTTCATTCAATCAAATTCATTCAAATGGTCAAACAAAACAGAATGTTACTAACCGTATTTTCCCAACATTATTCAATGAAATTAATGAAATGGGATTATTATTGTATGTTATGAGCAGCTGCCCGCTGGTGTGTAATCAACAGTTATGAAATGAAGAAATGCACTGATCTATTCGAGGCAATTGGATATCGAGACATATTGAACAGAACTTATCCACCGAACTACATTGGCAAGAGCTACAGTAGCTTACCGTTGCTATCCTGCGTTCAAGGCACAGATCAGTTCGACTGCATGAACAAGATTTTCACAGACCAGGCGGATCTGATGCAGCTGGAGACAGGACTGAGTTATACCGCCGGACAATTCTACAACATGTTGCCTCTGGCTGCAGAGCAGTATGCAGCCGGTAAGTTTAACTATTTGTTCTATTCGCTCGGAGTTGTGGCGTGCTCTTGTAATCAAGCTACTTGGAGGCTTAATTGGGGTATCATATTTAATAGTATAAATACTTTTGTTTACTTTCGAGTATGCTATTTATTTATAATTCATATTGGTTCAATGTCTGTCTTCGCCGCTAAGGATGTTGTAAGAGATGGACTGCGCTGGAAACTGAACCAATAGCCTTTTTGCAAGCTAGCCCGGTTCATCCATATGGCGTACTAGGCGACTGCTGAGGACTGTCAATTTTTGAGGGTCACCGATTTTGCAGCAATTCTTAACATACAAATTCAATTAGCTGCAACAAATCTTTATTTTCAGGGTTTAAGAACCCTGATTTTTTTAAAAGCCCAGCCGCCGGTTTTTTTTGGGTATTGGGTTTTATTGGGTTTTTTCATGGGCTTTTTTTATAACTCAAGCTATAGGCTATGATATCATACATGCTAGTCTCTAACTAGCATTGTTTCTTGTTGCTGCTAAATGTATAGGTAAGACTAAATCTTACAATATTTTGTACAGTAATTAATGGTTATGACCATTCTTGAAGTGAAAGTTCAAAGTTTTAACGAAAACTGGAAAATATTAGTTAGTTTTTAGCAGTTTTGTAAAGTGGCTTTTTAAGTGCTATTTTTATGCGGGTCCGCCCAAAAAGAAACCCGACGGATTTTTTGGGGTACGTATCCGGGTGTCCGAACCATGTTTAGTTTTTCCAATTTGATGGTTTCCAATTTGAGGAAAAATGTAATTGAATTGTAATATTATGTGTCGATGGGCTGCCAAAATTTAGCTTTGCATTGGGCCGCAAATTGTCAAGGGCCCTGTCAGGTATTCAAGTGTGGCACTGATTACTATAATTTCTCTATTCAACTGGAACAGCAGTATGGACTGGACTGGTCACTGATGATGTTATGAGGTGATCAAAACAATCCCAAACTTTGTTTAAGATTTCAAGTAACAGAATAGACCTAGCTGTTGGTAATAATTTGAATTTTTGACTTTCCGCCATTATATTATGTTGCACATTCTTTTCTTTATCATTTTCAAGGTGTATACCTTATATGTACACCTTACATGTGTGTTTAATGAATGGCAGTTTGTTTGATTGATTGATTGATTGATTGATTGATTGATTGACACAGGGGATGGAGATGCAGGTCTACAGTTCACTGCTGTTGCCATTGCACGACGAATGAACCCGTCAGTTAACTACAAAACTCTGCGTGGAAAAAGAGCCTGTCTACCTGGTAATATGGCCTTCAAATTGTGCATAGATACATGTAGATAATTATAATACATATCATCATTTTGTATTGAATATTATTAAATTCTTGCGTCTATTTTCTGTCAAATATGACATGTGATAGGATTCAGTTGTCCTAGGAATAATTTACTGATTTCAAAGTGAATAAGAAAATACTGTGTTATATTCTTCTTTATACAAACATAAATAAAATGTTTGCATTGATGACCTTCCATAAGTAAAGCCATGAATGTCTCAGTGACTCCATGGTTAACGTGTGATGATCGGTCGATCGGTGCACTAAAGGCCCGGGTTTCCTATCCTGGAAGAGTTAATCAGAGTAAAATCTTGGATAAGCATGGGCCAACCGAGCCTTCCATCCCTTTGTGGGTCAATAAGCACAATATTGTGTTAATTGAAATTGTTAAATTTTGTAACTGAATAAAGTTTATAGCTTTCTTTCCAAATAACTGTGTAGTGAGTGGCAGAAGTACTGATGCAAACTTTATATATTGTTATAGTATCGTATGTATTGTATTATTATTATTGTATGTCCCTGACATCACCCACTTTTGCAGTGAGGAACCAGATGTTAAATCCTCATTATATTGTACTATGTGTAGGAGTGGGACAAGCCGCCGGTTGGATCAACCCAATATCAACGCTAATGGACTCTGGAGATATGAATATAACAGAGTGTAATGTTCCGGTGAAATCTGCTGCAAGCTTCTTCAGTTCCATGTGCGCACCAGATGCTCTCGCCAGATATTACAATCCATTCGGTAAGTATTTATGTTAAATCATTTAAGCGATTTGATCAATCAATCACCGCAATTATAGGCTCATGGCAAAAAAAATTTTCAATCAAGCTCGTCCAGGGGACCGAAGAAAATGAAATATTTCGGAACAAAATGAAATATTTCGGAACAATATGATATTAAGTATTTATTTCAGTTTCATTATTAAGGTATTTCTTCTCAGCAGGACTTCAGAAATGTAATATAATGTTTAACTAACAAGATTCTGTTCAATGTGTTGTAACGTGTTACAGGTAATAACCCTGCTACAGTGTGTAACATGTGTAAGGGAAAGGTTCCAGCTCTATGCACTGTGAACGACCCTTACGCAGACTACAGAGGAGCTTACAACTGTGTGGAGAGTGGGGATGGTGATATTGCCTTTGTCAGAAACACTACCATAGCATCTGCGATACAATATGGAAATACCACGTTGACCGCAAATGTACGTTATGCTATAAAATGCTCTTGAAGTATCTTTGTCTATTTCCAGCTCTGTATGATACAATATCATAATTTTTGATTAATTAGTATCGTTCAAGTAATTAGTACCATTCAAGTAATTAGTACCATTCAAGTAATTAGTACCGTTCAAGTAATTAGTATCGTTCAAGTAATTAGTACCATTCAAATAATTAGTACCATTCAAATAATTAGTACCATTCTAGTAATTAGTACCGTTCAAGTAATTAGTACCATTCAAGTAATTAGTACCATTCAAGTAATTAGTATCGTTCAAGTAATTAGTACCATTCAAGTAATTAGTACCGTTCAAGTAATTAGTACCATTCAAGTAATTAGTACCGTTCAAGTAATTAGTACCGTTCAAGTAATTAGTATCGTTCAAGTAATTAGTACCATTCAAATAATTAGTACCGTTCAAATAATTAGTACCATTCAAATAATTAGTACCGTTCAAGTAATTAGTACCATTCAAGTAATTAGTACCGTTCAAGTAATTAGTATGCGTTTAAGTAATTCACTTGGAAAGTTTGTGTATTGGGATAAGATCTGTATTTTCTTATAAAACCTTATCCTATTTTTAAAGATTTATTTTTTATTAAAGACAACTTAAACTGAGTAGAATATATTTTAATGTTAATATCCTTATTCCTTATATCGTTAATTTAACCGATATATCGGTTGAGTGTCCGACTTTGATTTCTTAGGTTCACGGTTTAAATCCCATGGCTCATCTGTCACTGATATAGCCGTTAAGCCGCGAAACTGACGCTAAGGTTAGCTGTAGCCTTTAATAAAATTCAAATGTCAAATCTTTCTCTTGTAATATGTCGTTATCACTTGTGGATTATAGATACTTGTGGACATTACGAGACGTTCCCGATGTTTTTGACAGACGATGAATCGGACGTTAAATTGACATTGATTAATTGATTGATTGTAGGATTTTGAGTTGGTGTGTACTGATGGCACTCGCAAATCAATCGATCAATCCGACTCTTGTAACTGGGGCACGATTGCATCACACATCGTCATGACGTCAGCAATACGTGACTCCTTCACGCGTGCAGACTACAGCAGCTTTCTGAAACTACTCAGTATGGATTTCGGTATGGGAGGTCCATCGTATGATTTGTTCCCGATCTTTGAATCGAGAAAGTATGGCAAACAGAACGTAATGTTCACGGATGAGACCATTCAGCTGAAACTTGTTGGGGATATTGCCGGGGGTACGAGGGACACTTACTACACTTGGGCAGGTTCGTATCAACTTTACTAGTTTTTGTTTTTGAAACGATATTACCTGTATTGTGGCATGGTAGTGTATTGCAGGTACTTGTTATATATTTTGCACACAGGGATGGTGTCTCAGTAAAAAGACACCGCTAGCTGATGATGGTAACGGAGACCCACCTCATTGAAAAAGTTCTCCAAGATATTGAGGTATACAGGCTAAACGATGACGTTATATGCCATGTACCTGCCATGGCCCGTTGGGTAGTATACTGAGAGGGAGCGATTTTAAACCATGGATATTATACTAGATTAGTCAAAGATATTGGTGTCAATGACCATTTATTTTATTTAACCTTCGTTTCTTATGTGGGTAAGCTTATTACTCCTGTCTTATTATCTATTGTGAATGTATTACTAGTATGGAGTGACACTAGAATACTATTCTCAATGCTGATCTTTTGACGAAAAAATAAGTAACCATAAATTTCTCTATTTCGTTATGGTTAGTAACTTCCGTTTCATTACGGGTGATCAATTTACGGTTCTTAATGTTTAAGAGCTGCAAAGCTATGGTTATCGTTTGTTTCCATATCGAATGATACTGTCCGAGATGGGGAAATAAAGGGAAAATAGATCCTGATTGATTGATTCATGAATTGGTTAACTCTACTTTTATCCACAGGGGATGATCTGCGTAGACGTATCATCATTCTCAACTCCTGCCCGATCAAGCAAGCTCGCTGGTGCGTCATTAGTCCGTACGAGATGACGAAATGTGAGAACATGATCATGGCATTCGCTGCGAAGGCTCTGAAGCCTGACCTAAACTGTATAATGGGTGACAGCGTACTAGACTGTATGCAGAAGATCAGGGTTGGAGATGCTGACCTGATCACATTGGACGCCTCCGATGTGTACACTGCTGGAAAGTAAGTTGACAACTCTAAGATTTCTAATCAGAACTTGTCAGTGACGGCGCCAGAATTGTTTTTCCATCAGGTCATAGACGGGGGCAGAGAATATTATTGACAGAGCAGAACATTTAACATTGTGTATAATTATTATATAATCAGGCTGCGAGCCAAGAAAAGACATAGCAGAGACATGTTTTACCGGGGCAGATCCCTGGGCTTGCGCCGTCCCTGAACTTGTTTATGAATCATTTCAAATCTTATTAATAAATCGTTTACAATTTCATTTGTGAATAAAGAAACAAATTTAAAGAAATTTAAACAGTATTTGTTTGTATTTTTTGATTATGTATTTGGTTTGTTCCAGTACAGTAATACTGTAACATTATTTTGTATATCTTGGTGTGTAACGTTGTGCATCTGTCATGATGATTTAGCGCTTACATACTACTAAAAGTACTACAATGAATGATCACATGACACTTTATTCAGCATATGTTAAGACAACAGGAAAGTGTAATTGTTTAATATTTTTATTGGGTAATATAAATGATCATTCATTTTGTTGTAGTTTCATGTTATGTGATGCGTTTGTAAATAGATAGTGTAGGCTATGGAAGCTCAAATAATAAAATAAAATATATTAAGGTTCCAAAGGATAATAAAAAGTCACACTATTGTTAAAATGATAAATAATTTAACTACAAACGTAGAAAGTAGCGTGTGGGCCATATGGTATACGTTATAATGTTTATCTCCATGTGTTCGTTAAGTTTATCATTTCAGCTGTCTCCTTTTTTCCGATCGACTGTTTGAATGTTTATTTGGTTTAGATCTTATTGATCTGATGTTAACACAAAATAAAATAAATTAAATGCTCAGAAGTTATTGCTATTTTATGCCAATACCAATTTTTAATGTGTGTTAAACAGAGACTATGGATTGGTGCCTATAGCCTCGGAGGACTATGGAAAGACTGATGATACAGGAATCTATGACCAATATTACGCTGTGGCCGTTGCAAGGAGAGCTGACTCATATCTCACACTGTTCAATATGAAAAGTAGGCTTTTGCATTTTTATGTGTTATTTTTTTTAGAGTATTAACAGAAATATATGTAAAAACATAACACTTTATTGCAAAACTAGCTAAGAGTTTATTCTTCAAATAGTTGCAGTATGTTATCTAATACTGATGTTATCAGTAGTGCTCGATTGTTTTGAGCCATATTGAAGAGAAGCCTTGTGCTTCTGAACCTTGACGTTAAACACATTCAAACCTACTGATATTATGAGTGGCGGATTTAAGTTTTGCCGTGTGGGGGGGGGGGGGGCGAAATACATTTCGAGCGGGCGACTTGGTCCCAAATTAGAGAAGTAAAAAATTTGCGGCGCGTGGGGCAGAGAGAGAGAATATATGTTTATTGCGAACATCAAAACAGCAGTACGTGTCAATACAAATAAAAGGTGCATATCATGTGCAAATTAACTTAATTTATTTGCATACAGTGCATGGGCGTCATCAGTGAGGGAAAATAATTTCCCTATCTAGCTGACCACAGCCACATAAAGAAAGGATAAACAATTAGTGTAAAAACACAACTATAAAAACACAATTATTACCGTCACATTCAGACTATTATCAATTGTCAATTAAAAACTTTTTATAAATTGCTATAAAATTATGCAAAGATGTAGAATTTCTGATTACGATGGGAATTTCATTCCATATCGAGGAGCCAAAGTTTACATAATGGGAGTAGAAAGCTTTATTAGATTATTTTGGACATATAATTTGTTGATTTAAGTCTCGTAGAATAGTTATGAACTGGCTGGCTTATAGTTTGGAATAAATTGCAAATAGAATTAAAATTAGAATCAATACAGTGCAAACTTCTATAAATCAAAATGCATACACGCAAATTTCCTAACAAATGTATTGGTAAAATGTCGTAATTTATATAAAGCTGCTTTACATTATGAAAACGATTTACACCCTGAATGTTCTCAGAGCACGATTGCACGCTATGCGTAGAGGATCGGATTATTTTATTTACGAGGTCCATTTTCACAATTTTGCCGCATTTTGAGGAATTGCTTAGGCATATTAGGCCTATGCTTACAAATTTTTTCTTGATGAAATCCATGTTTTGTTATGTCAATGCAAAATCGATGTGGCCAAGAGAGTCAAATTTGTATTTTAATGTGCAAACTATGAATAATTTTCAAAAAAGAGCTCAGAGGGGCATGACTTCCCCATTCCCACAAATCGAGGGGGGGCATAAGCCCCTCACCTCTGCCCCATTAAGGTGCTGAATGGGAGAGTGAAGTGAATTTCAAGGAGTGACTTGGTTCTAAATCAAAATATTCAAAATAATGCGTGCGAAGCGAGCGTAGCCTAAATTTGTTTTATCTCTCTGCATTAAATTTACTATTTCACCATATTTTCAGGAAAAGTTCACAAATATTTTTGCTTGCTAATTTCTTGAAAAGTTCCTTCCTGAATTCTTGGTTGTCATGACATGTTATTTCTAAATCAAGGAGGGGGGCATGCAGTTACAAGAGTGCAAAATTTTTGTGTGCAAAGTATGCAGAATTTTTTAATCCGAGGGGGGATGGCTCCACCAACCCCTGTCAAATCGAAGGTGCATGTTCCCTCCTCCCCAATTCGAGGGGCAATAAGCCAATGACCACTGACCTCTTAAATCCGCGCATGTATCTCATATAGATTGACTGTTAGCCTGTATTAGCCTATACAAAAACACATAGGCTTTACTTTTAATAGACAATGTCATAGATCTACAAATAGACAAAACCAAAACTTGACTAGATACTTAATGTCTGCATGTGCATTTGTCAAAGTGACCAATGACTATGTTGTTGATATTAGCCTATAATTAAATGCAAAATAAATAGCGTACACATGACACCTGGTGTTTCAGAGGGCGCCAATATGACCGATGATGTCACCGATCAGCGTACCTATTAGATGTTATGACGAGGACGCCTCGTTGAATAAAAGTGGCGCCCCCTAAATGAACATATAAGCCTATTTTATGTAATTATTTAAGTAATAATTAATAATTAATAATTATTTTAGTGATAATAATATAATTAACTGTAATTAATGGCAGAAATGCGTAAATTAATGAAGTGTGTCTATCCAATTGTCCAAAAACCGAGCGTGGGGAGGCGGCTCGTCCCCCCTCCCACGCCTATAGCTGAATCCACCACTGGATATGATCTAACAATGGAAATATAGTATTTTAGGTCATTAGGTAATCATTATACCCAAATTCAGTAGATAGATTTAGAAATTGTACTCTATTCTGTAAAGGAGGAGCAATTGCTCAGATGATTTATTGTTTAGTATGTCTACTGCACAAGATAACTGAAAAGACAGATAACAAGTAATGCAGAAATATTTATTTTGTTTACAGACAGACGATCCTGCCACTCTGCCATCATGTCTGCCGCTGGTTGGATTATTCCGGTTGATAAGCTGATTGAAACCGGTCAGATCAATGTGTTCGGCTGCAACGTCAATCTGGCTGTCTGTAAGTTATTTATTGAATTTAAACTAATTAATTAATTAATTAATTAATTAATTGCCTTAAGGCCTACCCAAATACTGTTTTTGTTCAATTATATTAATAGTTAAAATAATAGCAGCAATGGATGACATTGGATGTATAATTGTATATGGATGTGTATCTGTGTTGCCTAAAATATATACAGGGGAGTTTTAAAAATAACCCCCACAAGCGAAATCTCAATAACTTTGTCAAAACTCCAGATATTTTAAAGCTATTTTCAGCGTCTTCTAAAGGAGGAATATTTCCATCTACCCGCCAAATTTGGTAAAAAAATATTAATTATTAAAAAAGTAACAGAGTTTCTTCTAAAAATGTCAAAAAACATATTAACAGAGCATATTATTATTAAAAAATATATTAACAGAGAGAACGTTCAAAGTAATTTCGCAATATTGAATTCCAGTCAATATTTTGAAGTCTTTTGCTATCTTGCAAATCTGCTATCTTTGCTTATTCAAATAGCCATTAGTGCAATATTGATCGAACGCATAGCTCGGAGTTCATCAAGAAGGATGAGTGGCCACCAACTCACCTGACATCAATCCTCTCGAGTACCACGTCTGAGGCGCTTTCTTGAGTAGTGCAAAGTGTAGTACTCCAAACCCAACCAACAAGGCTGAACTCCAGACTGTGATACAGGAAATCTTGGAAGAGTTTCCACAAGAGACTATCGACCTGGCTGTGCTAGCATTCCGGAAGAGGCTACATTAGTGCATTCGAAACAGATGGCGGTCACTTTACACACGCACTAATATAGAATCGGCAGCATCAACAGACGGCTTTTCTGGGTCAACAATTAGACCTAAATTCAAAAGAAATGACTACCTGTTGAATAAGTTGTGCAGGCAGATATCTAGTTTTAAACTCTGTAACTTTTTTAATAATTAATATCTTTTGACCAAATTTGGAGGTTAGATTGCACAATTCCTCCTCTAAAAGGCGCTAAATATATATTTTAAATATCTTGGGTTTTGACAAAGTTATTGAGATTTCTCTGGTGGGGGTATTTTTAAAACTCATCCTGTATTATAAGATCACATAAAAAGCTGAATCACTGGATGAGGAAACGAACGTTAATTAAACTTTTACTATTATTGTTATATGTATGAAAAGCTGAGATTCTTTTGCCAAAAATATTAAAAGACTGTACATCACTATTATATATTGTTCCAAATACTTCAGAGTAGTACTTCACATTCCTGTTTTAGAATTTCTTTTTTCAAATGTCTTTTTTCAAGCTCAGCTTTTAGAGTTCATTTTTGCAAGTTCCTTTCAAGATTTGTGTACCCGGTGTCCATTACTACAATGTACTGAGATCTCAATGAATGGTACTGACAATCCCAGAAATCATCCTCAGATGAGGAAACAAACAATAAACATAAATTATAATATTATAAATGTGGACAGTGTGCAATACTACACGAAGAGCTGCGTAATCAGTGCGTACTACTAATAGTCCCTGATGTCATCGTTGGATGACGAAACAAACAATTGACATTAATTATTAATTGATACAGCGCAATACTACACAAAGAGCAATACTACACGTATGTCTTGTAAGCTATACTGCACGACTACTAATAGTCCCTGATGTCATTGTTGGATGACGAAACAAACAATTAACATTTATTATATTTTTATTACTTGATACAGCGCAATACTACACAGAGAGCAATACTACATATATGTCTTGTAAGATATACTGCACGACTACTACCATGCTCTGGGTTCTAACCTACTGATAGTCCCTGACTCCCTGACATCATCCTTAGATGAGGACACAAACAACCAACCTTAATTATATGTTTATATAAATATTATACATGTATATTATAATTGACACAGCTCAATACTACACAAAGAGCTGTGTACCAGGGATTCTACACGACTATTACAATGCTCTGGGCTCTAATCCAGTCAACCTCTGTGAGGCCTGCGGTACAGGAGGCCCTGACCGGTGTCAGCGTAATGACGAGGAACTGTACTATGGAGCGAGTGGGGCATTCAGATGCGTCACCGAACGTATGTACAGGATAAGCTTCTAACATAGACTATATTTCAGTTTTAAGTAATAACGATTTAAGTGATTGTCGTAATATGAATATTATGCAAGATAGCAAAAGACTTCAAAATATTGACTGGAATTCAATATTGCGAAATTACTTTGAACGTTCTTTGGAGTCGCTCTTATAATTATGATTTGCGTATCAATTAGAACATTTGAACGTTGAACATTGTTAGACTTTACTAAGTAGGCCTATAGTCTAGGCCTACGTGTTTGTCATGTTTGTCATCAATTGTT
>JAQFZF010001987.1:0-13082 GCA_034695365.1 Enchytraeus norvegicus
GTCCAACCTCCTCCAAATGGTAAAATACATGATTAAATACGACATCTTTCGAATGGACGTCTTTCGGATTCGACACCCCGGGCCCTCCCCATGAATTTTACGGAGGCCCCCCCATTAGCCGTCCAACTGTCATTTGTAATTTGAGCTATGACTCCAGCTACATTTTTTCTGTTAAACAAAATTATGGGAATATATGAATAAAATATATACTATAAAATATATGTATCAAAATTTGTTGTCCTTTTATCTAGAAGCCACATCAAATATTCCATACAAATTCCAATGTATTTTTAAGAGCTAAAAGTAAGAATTATTACGGTAGCCAAACATCTCACCTATGCCCTGTGTGTGGGCAGTGAGGGCCTCCAGGCTCAGCCTCACCTCCCCCTCCTCGCCCTCCCCGCCCTGGTGATCCAGGCGGTAGCGACGAGCCGCCTCCGAGCACAGCTCGCGAGCCTGCAGGGCGGCGGCTGTGGTGCCGCTAGTCAGGGCCTCCAGTATGATAGCGTCAATACTCAGCAGGGCCGCTCCGTAACGCTCTGATAGCAACTCAGCTGTCTTGGTTTTCCCTAAGAAGCAGAATTATATATATATGACTTTTACATTCAAGCTTAATACAATACAACAAAGAGGGTTTAACGTTAGGTTCATCATCCGATGACGGCACCATTGGTGTGACAGACAGCACAGGCCTACTAGCTGGTAGCAAGAAAGAAAAAACGTAGCTAGAAAGAAAAGAAGATGAAATAGAATGATAACAAAGCTAACATTTTAAGGGATGACAATGGTAACATTTTAGAAGTATTGGCAAATCGAAATAAGTACACTGTATATATACACCCTGTTCCATAACTACCGAGACCGCTCTATGTTTTAGATTTAATACCCAAGTAATAGTGCGTTTCCTTTGATATCTGGCAAGCATCACCAGGGGGCTAATTGTAATATAGAGAGAAACTGCCAAGTAAATTGAACGTATAATCACAGAGATATTGCATTTTGTACATGGTACCTAGTAAAGTTTTGGTTCCCAATATGGAGAGAACAGCGAAACATTTTTGCTCATTATGCCCACTGTTACCGTTTAATAATGCTGTTTTTATTCTTAAATAAATTAAAAATAAATTGCTTACACGTGACGACTGCATGTTTGGTTTGATGTATATTTGCAAGGTTTATTTTTTCGGGAGGGGAGGGGGGGGGGGGGTTTCGCTCCGCTACACTCCTGATTGTCTATCTGTGAGCGCCAATGGCAGTCAGCTCAGATATTCTAATATAACCTTGAAGACAATATTTTTTTTAACTTTATTTTCGACTGACCTGGAATTCGATCCTGGGTCACTTGTTTCTAAGGCGAACACGCTGCCTATGGCGGTAAACCCCCATCCCATGTTCTCTCCATATTGGAAATCAAGACCTTACTAGGTGCCACGCGGAAATGCAATATCTCGGTGATTATGCGTCCAATTCTCTTACAATTTTCAATATAGATTACAAATAGGCCCTTGCTGATGTATGCCAAATAACAAAGGAAACGCACTATTACTTAAGCAGAAAAGCAAATATATAACGGTCTCGGTA
Source organism: Enchytraeus norvegicus (assembly GCA_034695365.1). Taxonomy (NCBI): domain Eukaryota; kingdom Metazoa; phylum Annelida; class Clitellata; order Enchytraeida; family Enchytraeidae; genus Enchytraeus; species Enchytraeus norvegicus. The sequence goes on from JAQFZF010001987.1 coordinate 1,582, forward strand.
GTTGTGGAACACGGTGTAGAAAGGCAGTGCAATGTTGGTTTCACTTCCATTTATTTGAATTTTAAAAAGCAAAGTTGCCAATATATATAAAAAATGGCCGTTACAGACAATAAACTGCCTTATCTAGATGATTATAACTGTCTTCTCTAGATATCCATATACAAAAGAACAACAGGTCAACTATAAGGGATAACTCCGACTTTAACGTTAGTGTCGCGGTCTAGCGGCTACATTAGTGATGAGCTAGCCTTGAGATTTGAACTGTGAACCAATGGAACCGGTGTCGGACACTCATTAAACTGATGAGTTATCTGCTCATGAAAATAATTATGCTCGGCCAAATATGCAAACAATCATGTAAGAAAAAACGAAGCAAGTGCAAGAGACTAAATTGACCTGACACCGGTGCACCATGCACAATGAAAGCAATGCCTCTCTGATTTCTTGCTGCCTGCCCCTCGGCAGAGAGATCCAGACCAAGGTACCTCGCTAGAGCAGCTGGTACAGGGTTCCTCTCTACCTCACCCAACGCTGCTGCCACTGACAGCGGTGCCACTTCCTCTGTAATATTAAATAAACATTGATCATCCATGATGATATCTAGCACTTCTAGATCAAAAATAATCAAATGTAAAATTGGTTCAAACTTATATGTTGCTTATTTTAAGAATAAGGAGAAGTGAGAGTTGAAGTGAGAGTTGAAGTGAGAGTTGTAGAACCTGCTCATTTAATAACTTAGTCAATTTATTCGGATTTCTATTATTTCCTTTAGATTCTGCATTAGTTAGCTTTAACGAAACCAGTGCAGTTCTCACAGCACGTGCAGTGCTATTACTACATAACAATAAGCAGTAAATATTTAGTTATATATTTATTTGAGCACCAAAAATGATTTTGCAACCCTGTAAAATCACTGCATAATATACATGAGAGTAAAGCACATACATGATTTTTACATAGTAGACAGTAAAGTATGGTGATCAAGGAAAGAAGAGACAGAAAGAAGGAAATAATAAAGAACATACCATGACTCCCAGTCCCAGTCCTAGTCAGCTGTTCGTCCCCCGCATGACGCCGACTATTAGCATCAGATGTAAGCGCCTCAGAAGCCGCAGCACGGGATGATGTAATGGTTTCCACGGCTGCACGGGATGATGAAGTCGTTTCCTCTTCTAGTATCGTTTCACTCACTGTTGAATATAAACAAATAAATGTAACAATATTTAATAGACCGACAGATCAATTGATATCAAAGATGGACTGATAGACTTGGCCTAACTTACCTGACGACCATCCAGCGAGGAACCGGACGTCAGATCCTCATCCTCATTGATTGATTTGGTTAACTCTAGATGTGTTAAAGATGTGTTGGATATGGAGAAGAATAGAAAAAATAACTTTTACAGAACACATAACAAATGAAGAGGTACTAATGGAAGGAAAGGACGAGGACGAAGCCGTATAGGAATGTTAGATGATCTAAAAGAAGGTGGAACATATAATGTCATGAAACGAACAGCTAGCGATAGAGATTTATGGAGGAATTGGGACTCCCAGGACCTGCCACTTGGCAGAGCTAGATAGATAGATAGGCTTAATGTAATAGCAGTACATAAAGTAATCAAATGTATGAAACTGTGAATGAATGGAATGAGGGTTAATGCATTCCACAGCGTCGTTGGGGATTAGAGCTTGGGCTACGAGATCTGTGTGTCTAGGTCATAGGTAGAGGCCTCGGAGACACATAGACGCTAATCATCTCGTTATGACACAGAACTATATAGCCAAACATACATAAACAGTCCTCTGCTCTTGAGGAATAGATCGATGGACACTGCGTTACTGAAGACTTGACAAATAACGCTGTAGAATAACAGTCCGGTCCTGCAATACAATACAATACAATACAATACATGTACACTAAAATACAATTCATGTACAATACAATACAATATTCGCCAACATTATGACACGATCTTGGACCGATGCTATATAATCCAGTGTTCTATATTCCCCTATGTATTTTTCTAAGATGGAAGACGGTGTCAGGGCTTACAACTATGCGCGAGGATATCCGCTAATCTTAATGGTACTACAGCACAAGTCCGAGAAACTCACACCATACAAACATTATCTAATTATATTGTATCTCTTATCATACACACATACAAGGGCGCACCAATGAACTTAATATTAACAAATAGGAGTTTGGTTACCGTGACGGAAGGCAATACAAAACAATGCAGTAAAATACAGTAAAATACAATACTGTACAATATTTACAATACGATATATACAATACAATACAATAGAGTACAATACAGTACAATACAATACGATAGAATACAATTCAATAAAGTACATCTCAGTATAGGACAGAACAAACCATCACAATACAATATAATACAATAAAACATATTACAATACAGAGTGAGAGAGAGAACTATGTTTTATTTAAAAAATAACAGCACTATACAATGCCATGTACACCAGGCCCGTCAGAAAGAGCACACTGCACCTTATCTAGCTGACCACCGAACAATCATACAGATAATAAGAAATAGTATATACATTAGTAAAACGAAACAAAGAAACTAAAGAAACATACGTCCAAAAAAGTACAAGTTGAAGACTCCTTTCTAGAGATATCATACAAAACTAAAGTCTTAATTAAAATGAAAATTTTACGCCTATCGTCATAAGTTATTTACCAAGTATCAAAAAGAAAACTCTTATACCGCTTCAAGAATGAATTCAGCGATCCTGCATTTCGTATTGCAAGTGGGATTAAATTCCAATCAGTGCATGCGTTATTAATGTAGGATTTATAGAATGCAGATCCAGATTTCTTGTATAAATAATTAGTCTTTGATAATCTAGTAGGATAGCTATGATTAGCATAATTGAGAATTAACATAGCATTTATAACCGCTGGCATTGCTATGTTACAAATAAGGCATTTATAAATTAATTTGGCAATGCAAAATTTAATAGAGATTCAATACAAATCAACAAGATACAATGCGATATAATAGACTACAGCACAATGTAAATTGAGAGTCCGTTTCCCGTTTCAACACCGCGATACAGAAAATATTCAGCAAATTTATAATCAGAGGTCTTATCAAGATATATTTCCGTCAGAATCTGAAGTTATCCATAGCTACATTGATTCACATGGAAGTGATCAGCGAGAAACTGACATTGTTTCCCCTCCCTATCTCTATATCTATCTAGACCGATGAGAGCCCGTTGTTAACGGTTCAGCGACTGGACTGCGGATCAATAGGTCTGTGGTTCAAATCCATCGCTCCCACGGCACTGATGTAGCCACCGGGCCCCGAACCTGACGCTTAAAATTCGGCCTTTTAATGCACTCGCCAGATGGTAGATTCAAGCAAATTTTCATTTCAAAGTAGATCTCTCTCACTTATGAGAACACTCATGATTTCGTTATCAAAGCTTTGTCGTTACAAAATATAAAATGACGCATAGTTAAAAGGCTAATGCTGAACATAGCGCCAGTTTCGTGGCCTAACGGCGACATCAGTGACGGACGAGCTCAGGGATTCGAACTTTCAACAGAATGAGACAATCAACGATCGCATTTGATATGTTTTTATCGTATTTCTCAGTACCTGCGCTGGACGGCACCTACAATCACATGTTGCCTAGCTCTCGATTGGACCATTATGCAATGACGGGCAATAATTAACTACAATTATTTAACTACGAGTGTATTTAGTTTAATTTTTTTTAAATCAGTCAATCGTTGCAAATTTAATGTTCGTTTCATCATCTGACGACGACATCAGGGATTAATGCCCTGAGGGCAGCAGGGCACCGAGCCTCCGGCCCCGCAGAGGTCCGAGGCCACGGCCTGGTCGGCGTTTAGTTTAATTACTTCGAGCAAAAATTACTGTTCAACTACTGTTTTTGAGTTTAGTTATAACTGTATTTTATAATACTAACGCTAGCACCTCCTGGCAGAGTGCGTACCGGTGCCTGATAGGTTAATAGGCTATCGGCGCTTGTTGCATTATTATGCTCGCAACGCAAGATGTGACTAAGCATTTGGGCGATTTACTACAGCCTGTCTACAGAAATACCAAAAACAGAAACAAAGAGAAAGAAAAACCTTGTAAACATATCCATCTGTCATGAGGGGAATAAATAATATAAACTCAAACAATGACAACATTAAATGTAAAGAAGTTTTATATGATGGATATTAGAAGGCTATACCTATTTTGAATTGCAACCGCAATGTCATCGTCAAGTCGAAAGTAAACTATACCTATGAGGACGCCGAACATCAGTGAAATTGCAACCTAATACAATACAATAAAATGCAATACAATATAATACAATACATTACAATACAATGCAATGAGGATTAAATGTCAGTTTTCCAACCCGAAGGCGACGCCAGGGACGCTTTTAACAAAATAGTCTAGTCTGCAAATAGGCCACACACGATGCCGCTATGCCCCGCAAATCTTGAATTTTAGAGACCAATTGGTCTAGTAGTCAGAAGCCATGGCCCAGACTACTGTACCCTTCACAGCGGTAACTGCGTTATTCGGCTCTTACGAAACACATGCAGTTGTTGGTTGGTCTATTCTCAGTTTCCCGGTCCCAACACGGGAAAAAACATAAGAGAGCGTGCACAACGCCGGGCACAACGCACACTGCAGAGAGAATAAACGTGATTTAAGTTTTACCGTATTTAGAAATCAATCAATGCGAATTTACCGTCCGTTTCATCTTCTGACGACGGTATCAGGGACGGAGTATCAATCAATCTAGCTGAAATGGTGTCAGTGACCGAGAGTAATGTGATCATTAACATTATAAAAGTATACTATTTAATGATAAAAAATCTGTGATTTAAAGCTTTTGATTTAAAAGGAAGAGATTTTTTAAAAATGGAAAAATTATTTTCTATCTCTGATTAGCTTGACATTGAGCAGGGATGTTCTTTCCATGATAAATGTGTCACTGACTGATATACTTTAAAATGCATTCTTACACGGATATGATTTAAATTGTGTAATAGCTTACTTCGGAAAGTCACGTGCATCTTGCTTACTGTCATGATAAACGTAAACATTAAATTACTAAACTGGCTAAGTATATATATGGTAATTTCTGACATTCAAAAATGGTGTTATATTATGTAGGTTATAATTTTATACTTAAGTGTAACAAAATTTGTAAAGCTAAGTTTAACGCCTGCTTCCGTATCCAAGGATACTGTAAGAGACTGACTAGAGAATCGAACCCATGACCTCCTGCTTATCAGGCAAGCTGGCTATCGACTCGGCCATCCAACCGGGACAGTGTATATAGTTATCCCAATAAAATAATTGAAATGCTCAAAATAATTACTAAACTAAACTAAACTCTTAAATCAAATTTGAATAAAATTGTAATTCATTGAAGTTTCTAGTCTGTTAAGGTAAAAAAATCTATATGTAATGACTTGTATATTACAGCTTTATTTAAAAAAAATTATTTCCGGATCAAAGATATCCAATTTCAATTAGTTAAAATTTATCAACCATTCAAATCTAATAAAGATTCTTTTAAACTTAGGATATGTATAAGATAGTGTGCACAAAATTTCGTGCTCCAGTTCTCGATATTTTAAAAGTTATTAAACAAACAAAACGAAATTTTTGAAAAGTCCTATACTCCCAATGGTAAAACTGCTTTACGGCGTCCCCCAGTCTATTTTCCCCAGTCTATTTTCCCCAGTCTATTTTTGGCATTAAATAATCATGCCATTAGTAGCCCATATAAATTTTTGGATGCTTGTTTTGTAATCTCTTCGTTTTTGTCTGCCTTTTATAGCAGAATCTTAATTCAGTTTTGAGGCCTGGAGGCTTCATCAGTGAAGATGTGGAATTCAAGCCGAAGACACATGCCGCCGATCCATGGCGCTTAGCTAAATGAGCCATTGGCTCAGCTCTTTTTCATATAAAATCAAAATCAAATAACGATTTAATGTCCGGACACTGGTTCGTCATCTGACGACGATATCAGGGTCGTCTTTTAGCGGATAAAGATTCATACATTAGTCCTACATAGAAATCAAACAGAACAAAATGGGTCTAAATTTTAAAATAGATCAATTCCTACCTGAATTGACCAATCAGCAGGATTTCTGATGATATCTCTCACGTTTCTTATACCAATATGCCTTATCTGCGAACATACGGAGTAAAAATTATATAAAATATGACAATTTTATAAAATATTATACAATTCTAAAGGCGACACATTTTATATATGAATAACTGCAGAATAAGACAGATTAAATATTATAAGCACATTGTTGAATTATGTTTTAATTAGAACTATCAGAGACTGATTAAAAGTATTATTAAGTTATTAACCCTTCACAAAATACTAATTGTCATTTTATTTATGAATAAACAAATAAATTTATATTAGAAATTAATAAATTTTTAAAACTTCTATTGTTTCATTACTAAGCTAACCAACTTTATGTCCCGTCAATCAGAATTTGACTCAATCTAAGCCAACTCACGAGTCAATCAACCCATGAAATAACCAAACCCATGAGCTAACCCAACCCACGAGTTATTCCAATTCATTGTAAAGCTGACCAATGTACGTGTATAACCAAACCCATAAGTTATTAACACAACCTATAAGTTAACCAAACACATGATTAAAGCCACCCCGTGAGAAGGCCTGAGTTAACCGAACCCAAGAAGTATATCAAACCCATGAGTTAGCGCACGTAAACTTTGCAATATAATTTTGAGTCTGAATGTGCAAAAACACTGTAGGCCTACATTGTGTTGCGCGCACAAAGCGTCCCAGATATCGCCTTCGGGTGATAAACCTGACGTTAATTAGATCCTCATTGAATTTATTTGATTCACAATTGCTCGATGTCAATTATTGACTTTTCATGAAATTATTATTGATAAACCATTGTATTTAATATTATGAAAGCCATAAATGGCTTGATGGTCAGTTAGATAAATGGTATGCATCGTTGTTATAAATAAACAAAATTCTCTTCTAATCTTCATTTTTTTCTCTTTCTCTCCTCTCTCTCTTTCTCTCCCTCCTCTCTCTCTCTCTCTCTCTCTCTCTTTCTCTCTCACTCTTTCCCCTTCTCCTCTCGTCTTGGACCTGCTATTTATATATTAACAGTAATGGAAAAGTGTTATAACATTTTAGTGTTGTTGTTGTTGATGTTGTTGTTGTTGTTGATGTTGTTAATGTTGTTGTTGTTGATGTTGTTGTTGTTGTTTTGTTGTTGTTATTGTTGTTGTTACCTGTGTGAACACATTGCTGGCATACTCTCCCTCGATAACTGGTGCTCTTGTGTCATTTTCCCTTTTGTCTTCAAAACTGGACATTGTCTGTTCCAATTCTACCATTAAACTGGATACAATTTTTTTAGAAAATACAAATACAAATTTAGATTCATTGATTGTTCCTCAAATGTACACATATTTGCATATGCATTTGTAATTTTTTGAATTATTCATGCATATTTGCAATGTTCAATCACATTAAGTCAATAATTTATTCATTAGCTAAATTGAATTTATTGTCTAACGGCAGTCCAATTACAACTTTTAATTCGTAATTGCCGGTCTATTTATTTATTATTTAGTCTAGTACACATCTATTTTATAAGAACTTGTTGATGGCACAATTGCAAGTTTCCTGCGCTAGATCTCAGACTTTGAGAATAGACTAACCACAAGCTGCTTGTATTTCGTAGAAACCGACTACCAGTCACTGAGGAAAATAATGAGACACCACCTCAGAGAATCGAATTTCTCTTGAAAAAAGCATAAGCCAGGTGTAGTAAAGCCATTGATTGGATCGACCAAACATGGACGATTGATAGTGCGCAAAATAGAATGTCTAATTTGGTTTTGGTAATTGATTATTGGACGTGTGTCTGGCAGTGCACAAGAACGAGATGGTATATTCGCCTACTTCATTAAATTGTACTACATGAATTTTCAGTTATATTCCTATTTGAAATGTTAGCAGTTAAAATTGTTTCTTAATTTCACTTGATAATTAGAATAAGCATACACAAAATGGCATGAAGTTTCTTAAAAGTTAATCAACATGAATAAGCACACTTGTCCATGGAATGACTTATCACAGTCATATAAAATTTATAAAATGTTAATATAAAAATATATTAATTTGTAATTACAGAATTATTTTGACAAAATTGTTATATCCCGAAATAATACATACTCTATATTCTCAGTTGAATCCTGATATTTCTGATACAAAAGTTTTGGTAAGGACATTGAGGAAGTTTGAAGTCCATCAGAGTTCGTATTTCCATTGTTCTCTGTAACGGATAGGTAGTTAATAAATCAATTCTATATATCTAGTGCTCTACCGAGTGGCAGGTCAAGGAGGCTAATTCCTCCTTAACTTTCTACCGCTAGCTTTTCGTTTCATGACATCATATGTTCCACCTTCTTTTAAATCATCTAACATTCCTATAGGGCTTCGTCCTGGTCATTTTTCCATCAAACTTTCCTTCTATGATAATTAACTTCATTCTCCTTGAGAGTAATTCCTTTCTTCTAGTAAAAGCATCTTTAGCTATGGTTATTCTTGACCTCACAATTTTTCGGTCTTAGTAATCCATGCACCTAGATATTTTAACTTCTTTATCTATTCTACCTTCTGCCCTTCTATATAAATTTCACCAGTTTCTCCTCCGTTTCTAAATACTCTCATAGTCTTGGTTTTCTTTTATTAATTTTCATACCATAAACTTCTGCTACTGCTTGTAAGGCATGCCTTATTTTCTGTAAACCTCTCTGTGATTCTGCAACCATTCGTTGATCGTCTACAAAACATCCGTCTCTTACCAACTTTCCTCCAATTTTTATTCCAGCTCGAATACCATCCATTGCTTCTCTCATCCTTCATAGATTCAGTATAATTGGAAAAAAGCACAATAATTCAATTATGAATGCCAATTCAATGTACGTTTCATCATCTGTCGATGACGTTAGAGACGTCTAAAAAACATTTGAACCACCATCTTGTCCACCCAAAAAAATAGCAGATGAAAATCCTCCAAAAGAAAGGTACGGTGCATGTCCAGATTGCCAGTAAGTAGCTGATTGTTGAATTCTTATCAAGTGAAGAACGAATTTGACGTAGATGTGAATTATCGAGGAATGAAGAGCGACAATTTGAAGAAATATGCTATTTAAGCAAAATTTGAGTCACAAATTACACCATCTATTGAAATCTAAGAATCTATTACTCACTCTTTTGGAGTGTGTAATATATTGTTGAAGTATACGGCAGAGTTGAGTAACGTGGAACGTTGTCGATTAGTTCCAATAAGAAGATATTCTGTTTTCAATGGATTCCACAAGAGAGAGAGAGAGAGAGATATATATGTTTTATTTTTACTACAGTGATAACACAATATTACAAGAATCAATATTGGGTACATATAAATAGTGATATCAGCAATAAACGAATAAATTGTGCTCATGTGCTGACGGTCATCAGGGAGAGCAAGAATACCCTATCTAGCTGACCACGGCCAGAAATATCAAAGTACAAAAGTACAAAAAATAAAAGAATAAAACTACCAATAAACAGATAGGCCTACTGATATAATTAATAACAGTCTTCTTATATTCTAATTGCAGCTATCCTGTAAATATTTTTTATATTTGTGCACAAAATTATCAATGGAGGTGGCACATCTAATTTCATTTGAAACTAGATTCCATAGTGTTTAGATTCACAAGGCGGTTTGGACAGAACCAAGAATGAACAACACCCAAAATTCAGATGACAGCCAGGAAAAACTCACTGTCTTCTGAGCTAGAAAATATATATAATTATAGGCTAGTTTGAGTCGATATCATCGGCATAAAATGAAATTATATACAGGAATCAGCATTCAGCAAGCAGATGACTCAGAGAAGTAGTATACAGAGACCTATTTTAGTTTTATGATTTGATAGATAAATACATAAATTAATAAATAAATAAATTACTAAATAAATAAATAATTAATTATTGTTACTTATATTAAGATTGAGTCGAGAGACAGCTGTAGAGTCACTGTTGATAATATCCATAAAGAAATCCGAGGGATTATCGCTCTCCTCACAGTCATATCCTGAAATCATATTAAATTTGAATGAAGGCAATATACTTAGTAATTTATTATGTTTGTATTTTGCTTATTGCTTAACGGAGAAGCGGGACCGAAATAAATCCTGAGAGATTTATATTACAGCCTACACGGTCTATGCATTGGCAGGTGTGTTCTGTTGCTAGATAGTTGTTGCAGTTGTTTAATCTGCTTGAGACGACACTTACATCGCCTTGGGGTGAGAAGTCGGACGTTAGATCTTCATTGTTGTTAATATTATTATATGTGACTAATATAGATAATCTGAAAACATATTCAGCAGTCCCACACGACCGACCATCGATTTACATGGCCAGTCTTCCATATAGCAATAATAACGTATGCAATAGCAGCTTGCATCAGGCTGCTTTGCTCAGGGTTCGACTCAGGGTTCGACAAAACTGGTCCTTGAACCCGTGACCTTATGTTTCATCGTCCCCTTAACTACACGTGCCCAAGGAGTCTCTCCAGAGACAACCACTAGGAACAAATTGCTGCCTATTCAATGACCGCATAGTGAACTTTCTACAAGTCCCATCACTAAGCAAGTCACTGAACGAGTCCGGGCCCGGACTGTAACTAATCCAGACCTTCGCCACAGGCCGGAAACATCAATTCGATTCCCGTAACTAAAGACGTACGACATAATTTCTCTCTAGCTCACTTAAAAATTGCAGATCAGGGGTACACTGCTATCACGCTCCCTACTGAGCACTCCATCATTAAACCGACAATACGCACGTTGATTCCAGTACAATGACCACTTTATCAATTTCTGCATTAGGCCTACCTTTTATCGCGAAACCGCACAATATTTGCAAAGCCATACACTCTTTCAATGAGGCCGCATAATTTATTCGAAAACCTCAAAACAATTCAATAAAGAATAAAATTTGTTCGCAGAACAGTAAAAATTCATTTTTTCCTTCTCTCGCCCCCTCTCCGTGTCTACTCTTTATCCCGGTGAGACGGGGGTCAGACCAGTGATGACATAGCACTGGGGGTCGGACCAGTGATGACGTAGCACAGGGGGGTCGGACCAGTGATGACGCTTGATTAACGACAGGGGGTGGTGGTACAATATTTAGAAATTAATGACGTAACAAATAGATGAACCAGTATCATTAATTATCGGCTCGCCCCTCCAAGAAATAACCTATTCAACTCTTCCAGGGGTCCCACTAGGCTTAGCTGTTTAATAATTCGAGCCGTCAACTCAACTAGAAGTAACCTCGCATTTTTCTTTCTGTTTGTGCATTTGCAGGAGCGTTCTGGTGGTTGGATGCTGTCTGTAGTTGTATATGCT
>JAQFZF010001988.1:0-13080 GCA_034695365.1 Enchytraeus norvegicus
TGCAGTCATTTATATTCAAATTTAATAGTGGAATATATTTGGATTATTTTGAAGGCTTGATAGAGACGTCTGCGAGTCTCTCAACACTATTGGAAGACTGTTGATTGTTCCAAACAGCTGAATCTGTTATAATAGTAATAATTACAAATAAAAATAAAAATAGAGCGCTTATGAAGCGTTGCAGCATGTATTAGCATCACACAGCGCTTTATATGCTTTAGTCAGTTATTAAATAAATAAATTTTCAACTTATACTTGAATGAGGTAAAGATTGATAGATTGATTGAAAGAGGGAAACCCTTAATTAAGTCCAACTCTGTCTTGGATCAGGTATAGCTTTATATATTATAGATAGGCTTATTGTTTTTTCTGTTTAATTTGAACCTTTTACTGCTACAATGACGGTGAATAGTAAACTACATATATAGCATGCTATGCAGTAAATAAATTAATGTGGATTTTACCTTGGTCTGTTCTGGTGGAATAGTTTATATAAGATTCTGTGGAAAGTCATGTTTTGCGTAGCTTTCTAGTCTAGAGGACATGTTATCTAAGTCAGCGTTTCTCAAATTCGACGGGGTCGCCACCCATTAAAAATATAAAAGGTTAGTCGCGACCCACCAAGCATTTTTATATGAATCTATTATAGGCTATTTAGTTTGTTCAAAATCAAAATGTATAACTTGTAAGTCATACAAAATCAGATGTACGTGAAAGGTGTAAATCTTCATAGGCATACGAAAATAGAAGTTTGCTCCTTGTTGGCTTGTACTAAAATAATTAGGCCTATCTTTAATAAATTATTTTTTTGAGACCTCGGCCACCCACTTGAAAGGAGTAGGCGACTCGCCTCTGAGTCGCGATCCACAGTTTGAGAAACACTGGTCGAAGGTAATGGAGAGGCTCTGTACGACCCTGTGGCAATACAATTAGGCCTACAATTCAATACCAATATTTTATGGATATAATGTTTGCCTTATCATCTGACGACGATTACTGCATTTGTTGCATGACACGGTTGCCCGATAAGCAGGATGTCACGGGTTCGAGTCCCAGCTGGGTCCGTCTCTGACAGTATCCGTCGATACGGAAACAGTCGTTAAACTCTGAAGCGTTAGCTTTACTCTGTCGCTTCGTGTAAAATCATTTTGCAGGTAATAGCTTTTGGAATGGTCCTGCACAAGGGATCGTTCTGCAGGAATGCCTTCAACCTTCTGGACATGATCGTTGTGGTGTTCTCACTCATATCTCTCGGCATGTCAAGCTTCGGTGGTGGTCAATCGTAAGTCCATCAGTACTTTCACCTTGCTACAAATTTGTACTGTCATTGCATTGTTGTATTTTTATCAGTGTATTTTTAGACATGTCATACACACATTCCAACATAGTTTTCTTTCTTAGTTTCTTTTTTAATTACTTTGTAAGTTGTAACAATAATTATAATATTGTGCTTTAACCTCGGTACATGATTGAAATGAGAAGTTAACCATGCAACATATTTTTTCTCACAATGTATACATTTCTGTTAAAATTAGCCCTAGTTCACTAGTTACAATTTGTACTGAAATGAAAAATAATTCTATTCAAGTGTCGCTTTTAAATTAAATAAATAGTGAAATGCAATACAATACAATGAGGATTTAACGTCCGGTTCCTCACGTGTATTATCTAATCGCCTACTAAAAGGTAAAGATTGTGTGCCATATTCGTTACCGAACGTAGGCGCGGAGCTGATCCCGATCCGGAGCGATTGCAGCACACACTAACGATGGTTTTAATACAATTTTAGCTTTTTAAAGAACAGTGCTGTGAGTGCAAAGCAGTAGAGCACTGAATCACTTGTCACAAAAACCGGTATTTTTAAGCACGGTGTCCATTATAGCGGACACCGTTTTATTTCCTAAGGGGGGCTATTGGGGGACCCCAATAGCCCCCCTTAGGAAGTAAAAGAATTGGGAAAAAAAGAATTTTCACCTTTATTTTATGTCTACTAGTTGGTCTCAATCTGAATATTTGCAAACAAATGTTGCAGTTTGGGAGTATGCGCCAAAAGGGTTAAGATCAATCTGTGGATTGATCTTAACCCTTTTGAAACTGTTTTTATACTTGCAGAGAGGGAATGGGGGCCGTCAAAATTCTTCGAGTGCTGCGCGTGTTGCGACCTCTACGTGCTATCAACCGCGCCAAGGGTTTAAAGGTATGACATTATAATATTAGGCCTATCTACTACATTTACTGAGCATAGTAGGTTACTTCCTGTTAATAATTATTGTAAGCATACCCGCAATTTATGTTGTATTTTTGTACAATAACTTAGCAAGTTGATCTCGTCTACAGACAGAAACATATCTTGAATGATGCCATTCTTAAAGGAAAAATTATAGTTTTAAAACTGATTTTCCACTACCTTCATCAGCGGCTGTGCTAATCGGTTGAATTTCTCTTACATTTCTCAGACCCTACATGAGTTTCAGTTCATTGACATGATTTGGTATTTGATCTTGCTATTTGATTTTGTATATGATTTTGTATTTATTTGATTTGGTTTGGTTTATTTTTCAGCGCGTACTACAATGTGTGATAGTTGCAGTGAAGACAATCTACAACATTATGCTCGTCACGTTTCTACTCGAGTTCATGTTTGCTTGCATCGGTGTTCAGATATTCAAAGTTTGTTAATTAATAGATTAAAATTCATTTAATTATAATAAACGTTTGTATTACTGAAATGCCTAGGTATTTTTATTTTCACTGGACATGCTAGTGCCTTCGAGTCTCTGTGTCTCATTTTCCGTGCCCTGTGCCGATGTGCGAGTATCGGTCGGAATTGTATTACGTGAAATATAATAATAATTGAATTTATATGAATCAATTCAATTCAAATTAAGTTCTCGTAATTACTCCTATAATTTAAATGCACACATACAATCTAGTGACAAACACAATCATTTGTAAAACATGTTCGATTTTCATATGTGAAATTAAACCAAAACCAACAACAACAAGCAATTGACAAACGAAATCGCTGTTAGAAAGAATTACCCTAGGTAGCTTTCTGATCTCGCATTTTGTGCTGATACAGACTTACTAGGCCAATGTATTCGATGTGCGATTTCATAAGACCTATATAGCAGGGTGCTGATTACCGTGGGGGGGGGGGTTGGGTCGGACCCCCTTTTGAAGCTTGTGATTTTTTATCATTTTGACATACAACTTGTAAGGCAAATATGATCCAACCACCCTATTCGTCTTATTCGCACACTTTACTATGTAAGTCACTGTTCTGTCTGGAATCTGCTTCTTGTGTTATATCGTAAATTCTCCAATAACTGTGTATGGTTGTCAAACTCTTTGTGAAGTTGTAATATAGAATTAAAATATAAATAAATTAATATAACGTTTATTATGGGGCCTAGGTACATAGGCCTATATATATTTTTGGTGTATGTGTTTAAGCTGGTCGTGTAACAGGTCAGAAATTATCTCCTATACCCGTATAAATAAGTTAAGTTAATAACTACATTATTCAGTAGATTATCTTACGAAGATGTATTCACTTTGTTTATTGCTGCAAGTCTTTGCTTTATTACTGTAGGGTCGATTCAACTTGTGTAACGATGCATCGATGTTAACGGAAGCAACATGTCAGTAAGTAATCGTGTTAGCTTATATAAGTTATATATTATTTTTACTCTTGCTTCTATTACGTCAGTTATATGTTTATATTCACTTGAATGAAACATAAATATTTAAAATTGCCACTGTCTTTGCGTAATCTATGAAATGCTGCTGTTTATCTAATTAATAATTTTTATTTTCATAAGATCTAAGACTAGGCTCGGATCGTAATATTGTGAGTTAACTCAATTATTCAATAAGTATAGGGCTACAATAGGTCTATCTGTAAGCGCCGCTCTATGAAAATGACACAGTGGCGCTAGTTGAATCTCTATCTCAGTGTACTGCCTAATGGCAGGTCCATAGCATATAACGTTTCCATGCCTCTCTATCTATTTTAATAATAATAGCTAGTTGACTAATAGAGGGATAAAGGCATCTAATATCCAAAGCCACGGATGTTATATTATATCAGCCAACGGTGTGACTGTCTGCACCTCTGCAACTTTGGAGTTTGAGTGATCAATTGGTTAATTATGCAAAGGCTATGACAATAGTCGAATGTCTAAATAAGAACCCTCCATGGCCATATCTGCGTTTGTTTCCTCCTATGAACACATTCAGTTTTTTGGCTCGGACACTCAAGTGTCACAACCGAACACAGAAAGAGAAATGTATTTACTATATGCAGCACTGATACTCTAAACAGAGACCATATTAATAGACACTTATATGTGAAGCTGTCTTGTATGTTGGTACTATCAAGTGGGGTGGGGCTACTTTCATCAATTTTGAAACAGTTCTATTTTTCTCATTGATTTATAAATTAATCCGTATGTGCTGACTATCATCATAACTACCTTATGATGGTAGTCAGCGCATAAATTAATCAATTAGGAAAAATTTGAGAGCTGTTTCAATATTGAGGAAAGTAGCCCCATAATGACGAAAGTAGCCCCGCTGGACAGTATGTATTTAAAATGTTCTTTCAGGGGTGAATACATCTTCTTTCAGGACCAGGACATCAACTACCCTATACAGGCTGAGCGAGAGTGGGACAGAAATACTTATCATTTTGATGACGTGGCAAACGGAATGCTGACGTTGTTCACAGTTGCTACATTTGAGGGTTGGCCCAGGTATGTCGTGTATTTCTTATTTTAATAGGTAGTCGGTTTAAATTAACGGGGGAATCATATGAAGCCCTTGCATAGAATTGATGGAGTAAAAATTAATACTTATATTTAATAAATAATCTTCTTAGTAATGTTCAATATTGCATTTCTTTTGTCAAAATTAGTCCTAGCCTTTCCCCCCAACCCAACAATGACCCTAATAAAAGGCTAAAGCCGAAGTTAACGTCAGTTTCATTTCTTGACAGAGATATCAGTGGCGGGCGATCCTCGGATGCGAACCCCGCATATACTGATCCCAAGTCGGAAACCTAACCGATAATAATAATACTCAGAAGTATTAATAGTACTCAAACGAAGACGAAAAATTGAAACAACAAATGTATAGTTAATTACAAGTTGCCAAAATTAATTACAAATAGAAATTAAATTACTTTTTAACACAATTAAAAAGTTTACTAACTAGAACTAAATAGTAATTCTTACTCCGTCAATTCTGTGCATGGACTTCACATCATGCTTCCCAGGGGGCTAATATACTACTTGTACAAATTTGCAGCTATTGAAAAAGCAGCCAGTCACAGCGCCGAAATCAAACTTTCTAGGCGTGTGATTAGTTGCTTACAATGCTTAGGGAGTATTAGGGTTGGTTAACTAAATATAATGTAGTTCGTTGACGTCCCTTGAATCACCTTAGGGAGAGGAACCACCTTAGGGTGAGGAACCGGACGTTAACATTAGTTGGTTCCTCTCAGTGGCACGGGTTGTTTGGTGGTTTGTGATTGATTCCTGTCAAATCTGTACCACAGTTCTGATAGATGCTTCCGTGGGCCACCATTCAAACTACGAGGAGTGACTGGGGCGACCGCACGGACAGGTCCGAATCTTAGGCTCTCCCGTCGCTGGTGGCGTCTTCGAGTATCAAGACAGACGCTAAATTAGGCTTTATTGCGGGTTCCGAATCGAATTAAAGCATATATCACATATATCACTTGTATTCTTTAAATAAATTTATCTACTTAACCCTGTTTACTCACCTGGGTTGTAAATTATACTGTGTTAAAAAATTAAATTGATATTTAATTCTTAAAAAATACAAGTCTTTTTTAAAATCTTCAAAACTCTGGAATGGCCAATATTTAATTATAAAATTTATTTATAGTAACTTTGATTCTAATATAATTCATCTAAATAAATTTGTATATTTCTCTGTTTGCTTTCAGTTTGATGCAGATCGGTATAGATTCTAACGAAGAGAACCATGGCCCTGTGTATAAAGCTAGAATGGTGATAGCCGTTTACTTTATCGTTTACATCATCATCATCGCTTTCTTCATGGTCAACATTTTCGTCGGTTTTGTTATCGTCACGTTCCAGAAGGAGGGTGAGCAGGAGTATCAGAACTGCGAGCTCAATAAAAATCAGGTTAGATTTTTTAGTTTTATTGTCATACAATAATAATATACGCATATGTTTACAGGGGTTCGTTTCTTTAACTTATTTTCTGTTTTTGAAATTATTAATAGGTCCGACTGGTTAATCGTTCCTTTGTTCAAGCAGGGAAGTAGCATTGGTTGTTAGTGTATTGTGTGTGGTTCACAATTATTAAATATATAGGTCTACGTATATTATAAATGTATGGTCATAAATTTTGTAGAACTATTTTCCTCCTTAGATCTGTTTAATCACACTCACTTGCCCTGGCTAATTTACTTGAAGTGTTTCGGATCTCGCTTTCTCTTTAGTCTATGTATTGGCAAGTGTGTTCTGTTGGTATAGAACAGCTGGCAGTTACACAGTCCGCTTGGGACATCCCTGACATCGCCTTCGGATGAGAAACCTTACGTTAAATTCTCATTGTATTGTATTGCATTGTAATGTATTGTAGATATGGAATGATGTTATTGGTCCATTTGTGTTTTTAGCGCAAGTGCATCGAATTCGCTCTGAAGGTGAAACCACAGCGGCGCTACATACCGAAGGATAAGATTCAGAACAAGATATGGCTCCTAGTCACCTCTAAAGGATTTGAAGGATTTATCTTCGGCCTCATTCTGGCCAACACACTGACGCTAGCCATGAAGGTATACGGCATTATCGCATTACGAATATTAAATAATTACTGTTTTGAATAGTGTATTATTAGTATTATTATATTTATGCAAAAGGTTTCGAGATATTTAATTAGATATTTTACTCTAGTTATGAAAAGCTGAGTTGTATTTTGTTATTTCTACTATTGCTATTATTTTTCGTCTTAATGCATTAATATGGACCTTAATTAGTGACATCAGTAGAGTGTTCGCCTCAGAAGCAAGTGATCCAGATGCCGGATCGGAATTAGAATCTGGATTAGACTCAGAAAGAACCCCAGAGAGTCTGGTTGGTTTGTCGTGTACCTGCGCTGGCTGCATTGAGCTCTATCAAAAGCAATGCTACTATTAATCATGGAGTGGAAAAGAATAAACAATTTAATAAAGAAATTTAGAAAGGAAACTACCTTGTTCGTATGTCATGCGTGAAAATATACAGAAAAAACGAATTTCAGCCCTCTTACAGCAAAATGAGAAAAAACATACTCTATCACCATAATAATGATTGTTATTATTATTGTTCCCTATATCGATGTGTACACTTGAATTGTAGTTCCACAATCAACCTGCGGACTATGAGACAGCTCTCGACTACCTCAACATGATCTTCACTGGACTCTTTACCCTCGAGTTTATGTTCAAACTCTTTGCCTTCAAAATCAAGGTATATGATTTTATTATATTTAAAACTTTGTATTTACTATTGGTGTTCTTACGTTTATAGTAACATTCGTAGTTGTATAGAGTGGGGATAGCTACCTCACCTGCAGATTAATGACTTTGCGTCACCTGTGAGCTGCAAATCGCTCAGGTTCGGGATCAGCTCCGCGCTTACGTTCAGTAATTAATATGGCACCCTACCAACCAACCAACCAATTCTTAGGTTAATAAATTATTACCTCATGTAAGACAACTATTCCTAAATCTGTATAAATTAACACAGTCGAGGTATTTTGAATACACATAGTAAGAGATTTCAGATGTAGAGATGTCAGTTTTAATGTTTGTGTCTATTATTGTTTTAGAATTATTTTGGTGATCCATGGAACACGCTAGACTTTATAATTGTCATTGGCAGCGTGGTGGATATCATCATCGGAAAACTGATGGTTCGTATCCATAGATATGTATAATATTGCTCTATTTAGTAATATTTATATTGTACTTACAGTATCTATGTTCGTGTCTCATTGATGTAATAATATTACAGGTATTGCGGTTATCAATGCAGGCTAGACTTTTACATTGAATGAAATATGAAGGTGAAGATGGTGCTCCATGTTCGTTACAGATCGTAGGAGCGGAGCTGATCTCGATCCTAAGCGATTTGCTCCCTCCTATGTAGCATTGTAGATGAATGATTGAGGATCAAATCGATATTGTTAGCCTACTGTTTAATGCCATAGTTAGCTAATTTATCCTCAATACCGGTCCGGAGATACCATAGATTCGGCCTTGAAATTCTAATTATCACTATTTACATTATCACTATATATGACGTCCCTGACATCATGCTTGAACGAGGAAACGAAAGTTAAACTTTTATTATAATTACTTCTGGTCTGTGCAGCCGGATTCAGCATTTATCAGTATCAGTTTCTTCAGACTGTTCAGAGTCATGAGGTTGGTGAAGCTGTTGAGTAGAGGTGAAGGTATCAGGACTCTACTGTGGACCTTCATGAAGTCATTTCAGGTTTGATATTTTGATGTGGCATTCGTTTTACATCTAGGGCCAATTTCCGTACCTCAGGTGAGGATTTTCAAACCAATAGTTTTGAGGCAATATCTTATAGGCTCTATGGAGTTTCGAAATCGACCATTAGAGATTCAAGCATTCATGTGCACTGTATATATAATATTTCTTAACTAGCGACGAAGTTCCGTCGGTTTTGCATTGTAAATAGGCCTATTTAAAAATTCATATTTAACATAAACGAATTTAAACACTAGCCATCACCCCTACCCTAACCCTAACCATAATCGTAGCCATCACCCCTACCCTAACCCTAACCCTAACCCTAACCATAATCGTAGCCATCACCCCTACCCTAACCCTAACCCTAACCATAATCGTATCCATATGGATCCGCTTCAATCAATCACAGCAGAGATTAAGACATTATCATGAAAAGCAAATTTTAAAAACCTACAAACCCGTCGGAAATTAGGCGCTACTTATTTCTTATAATTGTTTGGCTGTTTTGGCATGCTCTTTAACCCTCTCTTCCCATTTTGTGGATTGTTGAAAGCCAATTCGTAAGTGAAGGTTTCCTTTCGACAACATTTCAGAAGAAAATATGCTACAGCTCTGAAATGTAGCTCTATAGTACTAAATTTCATTAGAAACCAACGTGCATTGTATAAGTGTATAGTATAAGTATTTAGTATAAGTATTATTGAAGCTAAAAAAAAGTATTGTTTAATTAGAAAAAAATTAATTGACCTACTTGAATTGGATGCTTCTGCGGCTAAGTTAAGTGTGTTCTGTATAAAAGTTTATTGATTGATTGACTAATTGATTGATTGATGATTAAATTCATTGTTTGATTGATACTATGCAGGCTCTGCCCTACGTTGCCCTATTGATTGTCATGCTGTTCTTTATCTACGCCGTCATTGGAATGCAGGTTAGCATAGAACATATTGTGATTAATCTGACAGTCATTTTGTGAAGATTTGCTTGTTATATAATCTGTTCTTAATCCGATGCAGGGGCCCCCATCAGGGGGATGATGGAGTGGCTCGCTCCATGACTAAGGGTGGGGGGGTGACTTATGACTGGATAAAATGAAGAGCTCGAGGGTCAATCATATATTCGAATTTTTTGGTGGGCTCACCAACAAGCCTGGGAGGATGGGGGCCCCTGAATTCCGATGAACCAGTGACCAAGTGCCAGATCAAAATCCTCAAGTATATACGGTATAAAACGCCAAGAGGAATACCTATCCTTTGCCTTTGTTCAAATGAGAAAATAATTACGTTCACATAAAACAAACATAAATTTCTAGACTTTATTCTATACTTAATGCCTACTCCATCTAGAACAGTGTTCTCAAACTGTGGGTAACGACCCACCGGTGGATCGCCGACTCCTTTAAAGTGGGTCGCCGAGGTCTGAATTTTTTGTTTTTAAAGATAATTATTTTAGTACAAGCCTACAAGGAGCAAACTCTTATGTTTGTATGACTCTGGCCCTCTGGAGATTTACACTTTTCACGTACATCTGATTTTATACGACTTTAATACAAGTTACACTTTTTATGATTCAGAAAACACTAAATAGCCTGTAGTAGATCAATTTAAAAATGGCTAGTGGGTCGCTACCAAACTTTTTTATTCTTACTGGATCGCGATCCCATAGAGTTTGAGAAACTCTGATATAGAATATAAATGATTTTAAGATTAATGTTGTTTATAAGCTTGATGAAAAGTAGAATAGAATGGCTGTGTTATCCTACTAATTTCACGGAATCATTGAATGTATTTGCATTGGGCATCTTTATTGTGATAAGTCCATATACAACAGTTTACTGAATTAAGGTTAACTAAGATTGAATATCTACGACTAATTTATATTCGATTGACTAATAAATTTTCTACATGATCCAAATCCAATTTCTGGGATACAGGAGCATGCATAGGCTTACTCTTTGCACACAAGAAAACGGACAAAATACGTCCAAAAGTTAACTTGTGATGTTGTCATTGTGTATTTAAAATGTTTTCTCGCAGCTGCTTGGTAAGATTGGACTCGATAGGAATACACAGATACACGACAACAACAATTTTCAAACCTTTCCTCTGGCTCTAATAGTGCTGTTCCGGTAAGGATTTGAGTAATGATTATAATAATAATAATAAATAACTAAAAATTGGTATAATATTAGTATCAAAGAGACGTAATAATCGTACACATTCGTGCTATAGTTTTTGAGACTCTGGGCCCTATCAACACTGACGGCACAGAGTTTATAGACGAGGTCGGCAGGAGAACCCATGCCATCTTCGACGGAAAGACTTTACTGTGGCAGCGGCTGCCCATGGCGATCCAACGTTACAACGCTATTTGCTTCCGCGCTACAGTCAGCGACATGGCATTCCAGAGTACAAGAGATTAATTTTAAATGCTTTTTTTCTATTCTTCTCTTTTAAAGTAATAAAATCCATAAATATATAGAATAATAATTTTGATCTTCTTTTAGTCCAGGGTCGATTATCACCCGGGCATTAAAAACACTAATAATATAGTGATACAGATTTAACGTACATTCCTCACCAAGGATGATGTCAGGGACGTCAATAATAATCCAGTGATATTATCAATGATTTTGCTATTAACGAGGGAGATAATGTCATGCAATTTTCTACTGCTGCTACTATTCAACATGAGATTTCAGCATTTACGATAATAAATATGATAATAGAGACTGAATAATAAAATTAATAACTGATGAATAAGTGATTGAGCGAATGATTGAACGATTGAATGGATGAATGTGATAAATTCACTCCTTCATGCATTCTTTCAATGAATGCATGAAGGAATGAATAAGGTGTACATTGTCATCCTTCTGAATGAAAAAACGATAAATACACAAGAACGAATGAATGAATGAACAAATAGATGAACGAATAAATATAGAAATTGTTGTAATTTATCCCTGACGTCCATGATGTCTATGACGTCATCATTGGGTGATGTAACGGACGTTAAACCGTTATTATTATCATTACTTGTTCTCAGAGCGGCTACTGGGGAGTCCTGGCAGGATATAATGATGGATTGCACGTCCACGGCTATTTGTGACAAGGAATCGGATGAAGCCAAAGAGCATGGCCCTGGAGCACAGTGTGGAAATACTTACATAGCACTTATTTACTTCATTACATTCTACATTATTTGCTCATTTCTAGTAAGTCAACTAAAATATTTTATCACTGGTTGATACTAAAGTAAATAAGTATATATTTGTGCAATTATAATCAGTCTAAACATACGGAAAAAATAAGCTAAGAACGAATGAATAAGTAAGTCAACTGACTCCTTATTATATCTTTCATTTAATAGTAATGGTAATTGTAACATTTATTAGTATTTAGTTTCTCTATTGCGATTTGTTTGCAACAAATAGTCAACTCTAAGATCCGTGCAGTTTTTAATAAAAGTCAATATCATGGACTGCAACTATTAATTAAGAATATATAACATTCTTGGACGTACATTATATAGAATACATCGATTAAAAGGCAAACGCCGAAGTTAACGTCAGTTTCATCTCTTGATAGAGATATCAGTGAGGGGCGATTATCCGTATACTAGTATGCCTACTTTTTATTACGTAATCTGATTAGTTTTATATATGATCAATTAGAATTATCTTATAAGCCCAGGGAATTAAAATAAATTAGGATTATAATAATTAGCAGACTAAAATATTTGAACTAAAATAAAAAATGTGACTTTCGGGATTAAAATCCCATTGAAGCTGATTAACCAGTCGTGATAATTTAGGCCACACACACAACTGTATCAATTTAATGATTAGACCTAGTATTTGTGGATGGATTGACATTTTTGCCATTTAACAGAATATCAGTCCAAATATTTGAAATAGTGTTAGATTTTATACTAATTGATCATTGCACTCTAATGACGTCCCTTATATCGTCGTATGATGATGAAACCGACGTTAATCCCATATCGTATTGTTGTATTTTCTGAGGATAGAAAGGTATGGAAATGTTATATGCCATGGACCTGCCACTAGGCAGTACACTGAGAGAGAGAAATTATTTTCTGAGTGCATTATCTTACTGTAATCATTTGACGGAATGTGAATCTGTGTATTTGTTTGTGTGTAGATATTGAATCTATTTCTTGCCGTCATCATGGATAACTTTGATTATCTCACACGTGATTGGTCCATCCTGGGTCCGCATCATCTCGACGAGTTTGTGAGGCAGTGGTCCGAGTATGATCCAGATGCCACGTGAGTTTGCACTTAGAAGGATGACGTCAATAGATGACGTCCCTGACATCATCCTTGGATGAGGAAACGGACGTTAAATCTTTATTATTATTATTTTTTTCCCTGGGTGTAAAGAACCCGGCGGGTTTTGTTTTATAAAAGCGATTCAATTATTATTATTTATTATTATTTTTTTTTTAATTGCCCTGGGTTGTAAACGACCCTGGGCTAAAAAATATGATAAAATTGATTTTAATACGTTAAAAA
>JAQFZF010001989.1:0-13077 GCA_034695365.1 Enchytraeus norvegicus
CTGATTTATCCATATCTCATCCGTATCCTCACTGATTTATCCATATCTCATCCGTATCCTCACTGATTTATCCATATATCATCCAGTTTCCTTCACAGGGGTGTTCTTGTTTCATATCTTTTATCTTATCTTTTATCATTTTGTAAATGATATAAGATAAGATAATTAAGTAGATTCTTATTAATATGTTTAGACCTACTATTTTGCTATCAAACTATTAAAAAAAGAGATTAAAATTAAAGTGGAAATTTATTGGAGAGATCATGTTAG
Organism: Enchytraeus norvegicus; assembly: GCA_034695365.1. NCBI lineage: Eukaryota > Metazoa > Annelida > Clitellata > Enchytraeida > Enchytraeidae > Enchytraeus > Enchytraeus norvegicus. Next base: position 271 of record JAQFZF010001989.1, read on the forward strand.
CTTCTAATATTCTGTTTATAGCCAAGAATACAATTTCAATGTTCTGAAATAAATTAAGAAGAAGTGCATGATGGCGGGCGGGGTGGGGAATGTATTGTGAATACACTGCTTGTCTGTGTCATCAGTGGCGGTGGGCCCCCAAATATTTTCTGTCCCCCCCCAAATGTTTGCGTGACTCCCCAAAATTTCATATATGATATTAATATAGAAAACTCTGATTAAAATTTGGGGTTGGAGCCATAGCCCACCAAAATATTTTTGATCTAGAACCGCCGCTGTGTATTTTGAATCTCATACTTTTCTTCTATCCCCTTCTTATTCAAGGAACCGCTCATCCTTTGTCGGACTGAAAATCACAGTCTATGGGTGCATTTATATCGCTCTGGGTATATTTAGTTATGATTGGAGCTTCATGTAATTCGTCTTGTTTTAATCGATCAATCAATCATTCTGTCAGTAAGGTGGTCCATCGGTCAATCGCTAGATTGACAAATTTATCATTTTTCCGTTCAAACCGTCAAGTTATTTATATATCAGTCAATCAATTAATCAATCACCAATCTCTGCGTTGGGTCCGGAAAACTTAATAATTTGTAAATCGAAAACTACACATGTTCGTAAGAGACGACGGATACAGTTATTAAGAAACGTAATTATATTTACTGCGATTAGTATTTTGGTATCTGTTAAAATCTTAATTTAAAATCAATCAACGAGGCTTTAACGTCCTGTTCTTCACCCGAAAGCGATGTCAGGGACGTCAAGAATGAGATTGTGGCCCGCAAAGGCTTATTGTTAAATGCTTTTATCAAAAGAAGAGTCAATTCATAGACAATATTATTAATAAGACTAATTAATAACATAATAGTCCATTTAGACATTATTTTGTGCTGAAAATAATATTGCGGACTATGTTCAAGCTTTTAATGGGCGTGTAAATGGGTCCATTATAATTATCTATATGATCTGTGTTACTTGTCTCTGTTTTACTGTATAATGTGTGCAAATATTTGACAATATTTATATTAATATCTAATATTTAGAAACTTTGTAAGAATTCATAAAAAATGTTAATAATATTAAGATGAATCGCAGACATATCATGGGCGAACATCGAACCCTTGATTGACATTAGAGTGCCGCTAAAACAAAGTGGTGAAAACCGAAAACTTTTCTGTGATTTATTATGATTTATGCAGCAGCAATATGTCACAGTTGAGTGTCTTGAGATTGACATTATTAAATTTTATATAACAAAATATATTCAAGACGAGTGATCAACCGCAATTGATTTCGATTTTCAAAAAGCGCCTGTAATAATTTGCCATTAACCACTTGGTGGAAAACTTAAATGACGAAAATGTATGGTCTGTGGCTATGTAGTTTTTGGTTATGGTTTAAACTAATTTGTATCTTTTTCTCTCTCCATATTTCCACACATGGCAGCCGCACGTGTTAACATGGTTCGTTTCTTAGTTTCTGTTTCGGTATTATTTGTGGTCTGTCCCATTTGGTTTAACATTCGTATCTTAGCCGTAAAGTACGCACTAATGCAACAGCGAAGATACACGATTAATCGCAGGGGCGCCGGAACGGGGGCGGGGGGGGCATAGCACCCCGTCTTGCAGCTTGAAAGGGAGGGGCCCCCGAAAAAATTGGAAGTCCCATATACCTTACATTAGGGCCCCGGAAAAATTGGAGGGCCCCGACACTTTGCCGGGTTTGCCCCCCCCCCCCACCAATCATAAAAACGTTTCGGAGCCCCTGATTAACCGGCACCGGTGGCGTTATATTATTCTTACAGTCTAATAAGGGTTGACCTCATAACTATACAATCACCATGCGGTTTTTTTATGCACGACGCTGGCCACTGGGCTACCGCCACCGGAAATAGTTTTGTATAAATTTTGTAGTCGCCTCTTGAGGTTTATTGCTTGTTTTTAATGATCGTATCGGGGGCATCATCTAAGATCATTAAATCAGACTATGTCAGATACGCCCCTTACAATGTCATAGATAATAATGTTATTTATTCAATAGTAATTTCCGTATTGCTTATTTGTTGGTTACCCAACACTTTTTGTAGTTTTTTTAAAGTTTGAACAATTTCAATAACAATAGAATAAGATTTATGTGACATAATTAACTTTATATTATTTTGTTTTTTTGGTATTTCAGATTTCTAATGACTAATCTACATGGCTTCTAAAATGAAAAATAAGCCGGAGACTCTAATACAGACCATGCTATAGCATGCTGCTAGAATGGCATCATCTACAAATCTAAACTTAGCTCGAGGCGGTCCAGCAGGATTGGGGAACATCCGCCCCTGGACTCTGCTATGGACTCTATTCCTGATCCTGTGTCTTCTATCCGAGTCCTCGCTAGCAATATCAGAGGCTCCGTGTCTGGGAAACATTCAAGTACAACGTGGGCTCCAAGCTCCTCTAAGGTGGGATGTTTTAGGAAGTCAAGAGAGGGATAAGGGGGATGAGTGTCAGGTGCACGTGATTCAGGATGACATCGGATCAATGAGGGTGGGTCACGTCGTACCCCAGGTTTGTTCTTTTTTCTGTAACAATTGGACTTAAGTAATAACAATTGCACCGTGTTTAAACATTTTCATTTTCAATATATTTATTTTTCTGACAACATTTGGTTTGACAATCTAACTTTTTCTATGCCGTCGGAGACGTCCCTGGTATCGTCGTCAGATGATGCACCGGACGTTAAACCCTTGCTGCATTGTATTCTATTTATTTCACTCGTCACTCATATGGATCAGAAGAATGGGATCCATAAAATAATACTCCATGATTTAAAACAGTCTATAATTATTTTTGTTGTCACTATTTTGTGTTGTTCTATGTGTTGCCTCTATAAACCTTTCCTACTTTCGGCAATTTCTTAATTTCTTAAATTCCTACTTTCGAGTTTTTATTCTATTTTCGGTCTTCTATTCCTATGTATTATCTCACCTGTTTGCTTGATTTATTGTTGTATTATTTTCTTACTGTGTAATTATTTTGTTTGTCATCGTTTATTTTCATAAGTTATTGTCGGCCTAATACTGCCGTAGGCCTATCTGATATTTGTCTTTATTCCGACTTTCTTTCGTTTTCACTAAATCACTCTCTCTGTTACTCTCTCTCTGTGTTTATTTCTCTTTCTCTCTGTCTCTCTGTCTCTCTCTCTCACTCACTCTCCCTCTCTCTCTCTCTCTCTCTCTCTCTCTCTCTCTCTCTCTCTCTTTCTCTCCCTCGTCTTTGGGTCTCGATTTCACTAAATAAATAGATAGAGAAAGCATATCGATGTCCGCGGATCGTGCCTTTCCGGCCGCTACTGCTTCCGTCAGGGAAGGCCATTCATAGCGAGGCGCTGTTGTACGACAGTGCTAAACACTCGTGATATTGAATGAGCCCAGTTCCGTCTGCGTCATTTAGCATATAAACAGAAAAGTCTATTTGAACTATACAGAACTATACAACACTATACTACAGAACTATACTCTACAGAACTATACTAACATTAACTCTGACTCGGTGGTCTGTAATAGACTGCAGGGCACTTTGTGTGGAGTAAAGCTGTAATAAGCTAACCCCAATCTTCGTGACACTAGTGCTCGTTTGTGTTGAGACGTTTTGAAGAGAAGCCCTTCGGGCTTCTGAACGTTGACGTTAAACACACTCAAACCTACCTGAACTATACAGAGATGTAAATCATTTGCTCTTTATGGTCCATTTTCTTATGTACCATACAAATGCTGCAAAGCCTGTTTATCATATCTTGATTTGCATCGAAACGCTCACATAAATTTGATTTTAGTTTATACGAATTCGTTAAATCTCTTCTACTTATTTCGATATGTTAAAAAATTGCCGTTGCTTCAATATTCCACGGTTTGAATAGCAGCCGAGTACTTCTCTGACAGTATCTTTGTGCTATAGACTTTTGTCTATAGCCTATTTATATTCGCATCCGAGATTCGTAGTATTCAGATGCGCTATTGAATGTCCTTTTTGTATTTTTTCCGACATTTATTACAGCCATATTGGTTAAATAATGAAAACCTATGTGTAATGTATTTTCATGTATTCAGATCTTTAACTGTGCTCAACTGGCCGAAGGCACCATCATCTACAAGCACTACGGTCATCCCTCAACAACGCAGGACAGAATTATTCTGGAAGTTATTCGCATTGATGACCTCATCAATATGTCGTCACCGGAAAATCTGATATCATCGGAGAAATTACAAGAACAAGTCTCCGTGTCGTCGCAGACATGTATAATAACAGTTGATATTATTAACAAAAACCTACAAACGGACTCCGTGGTCACTATTCTTAATCCATTAAGGATTGGTGGAGATCCAAGAAATGTTGGTGACGTAATCAGCACTAGAGTAATCAGAATAAATTACAATATCCCAGAAATACTGCAGTTATTACCGGATGATCACTTGAATACGAACAAATTGGAGAGTAGAGATGACATTTTTGTGGAATCGAAAAATAACTCTATCCATGATACAATTCTCTGTACCATTTCATATATTAAAACATTGCATGGTCAGTTAGTTGACACCGATAATAGTACAGTTCCTTCGAATTATACTACTGATTGTCTGAGTTTCTTGTCGGCTGGACTTCGTTACATTAAAAAGACATCCACTTCCGATACCAATCCGGCAATCTATATCCCAAATCTAGATTATATCATGTGCAGGGTCGACATTGTTAAATTTTCCCCTAATCATCGCACCGTTATATTTAGCGAAAGTTTTAACATTCCAGTTTACAATCCGTCTGCAGCTTCATCAGAGAACCTACCACCAAACGTCACGGTTACCTTAGCAACCATCACCGTGGATCAGTATTCCTTAGTTGTTCTCTCCAGTGACGTCATCATAGCAACTGACGATTGGACGAAACCGGAGGACCTGGTGTTTGTAGTTACGGAACCAATGGATTGGAAGAAGAATGGATTCCTGGTAAACCTTCGCCAGAAACACTGGAAACCGATATGGTCGTTCACGTATGAGGATATATTATTGAAACGCAGGATAGCTTATCATCCACCAACAGAAGCTGTGGAGATGATGAGAGATGGAGAGGGAGAGGCGGGTTCAAGAGAACTTCAGTTTGATGTTAAGCTTGTTGCATTGGACGAAGATCGGCTCATCAGTAAACCGTTTGTCATTAGGTATGTCTAGCGATGTGTCCTTTTATATCAGACGCAATTATAGCCCAGCTATACATTGATATTAATTCTTGGCAGCGCTCATGTTATGGCGCATAATTCAAAGTTTGAACAAATCCTGTGAGTTAATAATATTTTAGTTAAACTACTTATACTGTTTATTACATATGTTTTATTTTATAACACCAGAAAATTAGTTAACCTGCATTCGACTGTTATTGCATAAAGTTCAAAAGTTAAATAAAAGCCGTAAAGTAATCCAGTAGGCAGACATCAGAGAGAACAATATAGAGAACAATAGCGAACCACAGTAATGAATGTAAAATGCAGTAACCTATCAATAACCTAAAAGATTTAAATGGATAAAGCAAGATAGTATTTCATTGACAGTTTGAATTTTGGTAATTTGCAAAAAAAGTTCAAATGGAATGTTGCTATAGAGCCCTCCACGCAGAGAGACAGAGGAGGCCAGAACTACAGCTGCTGTCTTGGGTTGATAACAACAACAAGGACAACAATATTGGTCTCACATATAGGCCTATGTGCAATTCGTATTTTGATGGCATATAATAAAATAATAATAATGATAACGGTTTACCATCCGTTGCCTTGTCAAAGGGTTATGTCAGGGACGTCTGAATAACACACAGCCCCGGAAACCGGTTCACAAAAGGTGGTTCCCAGAAACATGAGCGGAGTTTAAAAGAAAATGTTACGTAACTTTTTCTTATTGTCGTCATGCAGCATTCTGGTCCGTCCAGTGAGCACAGATGCACCTAGAGTACAGTACAACGGTGGTCTGAGCATAACCCGTGGTGGGGCGGCTGCATTACGGCTGCAAGATCTACGGATCACTGATTCAGACTCCCCGGGGGCAGTGAGGATAAGTGTACGTGGGGGGCCACACCAGGGCAGGCTGGGGGTCAAAGGTCGTGGCACCTTCACCTCCAGTTCTCCCTCCAGGTAAACTATCGCTATAAATAATATTATTATCTGCTAACTCCAGATATTATATTTCTACTCGGTGCTGTTCTGTAGACAGTTGGGTACTTTGTGGAATAAAGCTATGATAAGCTTAGCCCCAATCTTGCGACGGTAGTGCTCGATTGTGATAATTAACTTCAAGTGAATAAATGTATGTGAATTTTATGAAAAATAAACGGGAAATTAACATAACTTTGAACTACTCCGTTCGGTCAATTTTCCTTTTAGAAAATGTACCGAACAGTACAAAGTGAACCGAGTACAGCCGAGTAAAGTACAAAGAACTGTACTCGTATTTTCCAACTTACGTAATCATAATCATACAAGGTTATAAAAAACCTGAACAAAATATTATAGATGCTTCATTGAAATGCCGGTAGGACTGCACCAAATAGACAAGAAAAATCAATGCTAACTGTGTTCTAAGTCATAATATAGCTTGCTAAGAGACTACTTGATATCAGTTAACTTTATTTAAAATCGACGAATGTAATAAAATTTCTGTGTAGGCCTACTTGAATTAATCAAATTATTGTTTGATATCTAGACATCTTTAGCATTGAAGTTGCGGATATATTTGTGGCATATTATAGACTCAAACACCTGAGAAAATCACATGTAGAGAAAGTGCTCTTACTGGGCAAGATATGAGAAGTAGTTGAAAAGTAGTTAACTATTCCAACTACTGAAAAGTAGTTAAGCCAAAAGAGTTTAACTACTCAGATTAGAAAGTAGTTAACTATTTAGTTTAACTACTCAAAAGTAGTTGGGAAAGTAGTTAAAGTTTAACTACTCAAAAGTAGTTAAGTGCTCATCACTGTTTATAAATAGCTAATTTAAATTTGTTGACTACTTGATTAATTCTTTAAGTTGGAAATTACTTATTTCTTTTAGAACTGATAGACCTACCGATTAATTATTTGATTGATTGACTGATTGATTGATTAATTGATTGATTGATTGTAGACATATAATATAGAGACCATGGCTCTACTAGACATACACAAGCTTTATTGATTGATTGATTGATTGATTGATTGATTGATTGATTGATTGTCGACATATAGTGTATTAGACCTACAGACAATGGCACCTCTAGAAATACACAAGATTGATTGAATTGATTGATTGATTGATTGATTGATTAATTGATTGATTGACTGATTATAGACGTATAACGTACGTAGACCTACAGACCATGGCACCTCTAGATATACACAAGATGCCCTATAGCATACAAGCCCAGGCTCTACAGGTTGCTCTCTCTTTCTCTGTATTCAAAACATTCTCAGTCTTTCTATGCACCTCTTTGTGTCATTCTCTGTCTACAATCTTATGCTAAGCTCAGCGGGGTTATTTACATTACCTGTAGGCGACATAGCTGCCTGAAGCCTATAGGGTGGGGCCTGCACCCCTCTCAATGACAGGATGGGGGTGTCAGCACCACGGCCAGCAACAACGTAATAATCTATTCCGTTGTATATCTCTACAGGTGATTCCTTGCTTTGTTTTACGGCATGTGGGATATGGTATTGGGACTTGGAGCCGCTGGAACTATTTGTTGAAACTATCTGTTTGATTATTTAATTTGAACTATGAAACTAATTTGTTAGAACTATTCGTTGGAACTATTAACCATACAACTATTCTTTGCAACTATCAATTGGAACTATCAGTTGAATTCTTTGTTTTGCCATGAACCATCCTTTGGAACTATCCGTTGGAACTACAATATAATACAATACAGTGAGGATTTAGCGTCCGGTACCTCACCTGAAGGCGTTGTCAGGGACCATTTCATCGGAACTAACAGTTGAAATACTCAGTTTAACCATGAACCATCCTTTGAAACTATCCTTTTGATCCATCCATGGAAATTATCCGTTGGAACTATCCATTGAAACTATCCTTTTGAACCATCCTTCGAAACTATCCGTTGGAACTATCGTTTGAAACTATCTTTTGACTTTTTTGTTTTAACTATTAACCATTCTTTAGAACTATCTGTTGGAACTATCCCGTAAAATTCTTTGATTTAACCATGAACTATCCTTTGGATCCATCCTTTGGAACTATCTATTTGAATCATCCATTGAAACTATTCGTTGGAACTATCTTTTGAAACATTTCATTTAAACCATGAACCATTCTTTGGAGCCATCCTTTGAAACTATCCATAGAAACTATTTGTTGGAACTGTCTGTTGAAATGTTCAGTTTTAGACATGAAGCATCCTTTGGAAGTATCCATTGGAACTATCCATTGAAGCTATCCCTAGTTTAAACCACTAACCATCCTTTATAACTATTCTTTGAAAATCTCCTTTTTAGCTATGGTCCATCTTTTGAAATCATCCTTTGGAACTATCCTGTGAAACTATTTGTTAGAACTATTCTTTGGAACTACATGTTTAAGTTGGAACTATCTCTTGAAATTGTTTAATTTAACCCTGAATCATCCTTTGAAATAATCCTCTGGAACTATCTCTTGGAACCATCCTTTCGAACTAATCATTAGAACTATCAGTTAAACTATCCGTGTTAACCATTAACCATATATTAGAAACCATCTCCACTGTATGCAGTTTATCGTGCCAATAGTCTCCAGGGCCACCAGAATCACCTCATACCCACTTGTTAGGTCCCTATATTTGTCCAGTTTTCTAGGGTCTGTAATTTCAAGTGACCCACCTGCAGTCACTGACGTAAACATTAAGATACGAGTTTGAAGAATCAATTAATTAATTGATTGATTGATTGATTGATTGATGCAAGAGAAGATACAGGAGCAGTGTGCCGGGCACGGGAGGGGTGTGCGCATACAGTTCATTGATTGATTGATTGATCGATCGATTGATTGATTGATTGATTGATTGATTGATGCAGGAGAAGATACAGGAGCAGTATGCAGGGCACGGAAGGGGTGTGCTCATACAGTTTCTAGAGAGTGGCTACAGGTTTACATTGGGAGCGGTGGCTGGTGGTAAGTGCACGATAATTATCTGAAATAATCATGTGCTTGCCTTTCTATATTGACATTTGATGGGTCAATGGTCAGTTAAGCATCTGAATTAAGTTTCAATCTGGATCCACGTTTCGAATCTCGGGGTGAATTTCGAATGTGTCTGAATGAATTAAAATTTGATGCAACCATTCGGTCATAAAACTCGGGAATGTTAAATTCGGCTTTATTCTTCCTTAGTCGGTTACTCTGTAGTCTGTATGCTCTTAAAAAAATTATTAAGGTAAAATTTTACTAATTACATTATTTTAAAGTAGTATTGTCCGAAATTTCTCTTAGTGACAAAGTTATAGCTGAATTAAATGTTAATGCGGCCTGGAGACTGCATCAGTGATGGGTGAGTCCTGGGAATTGAGCCGAGCATCTGTGGAATGCAATGAGCTGCTGGCTCAGCTTTACTAAATTCTTTTATTACAGAGAAATTCCTTGTGACAGGTAATTGATTGATTGATTGATTGATTGGTCAGCTATTGGAGCGACGACAGTGTACCCTATTGACCTGGTTAAGACGCGGCTACAGAACCAGCGTATAGGCTCCCACGTGGGTGAGGTGATGTATAAGAACAGCATGGACTGCTTCAAGAAGGTCATAAGGCACGAGGGTGTCAAGGGCTTGTACAGGGGTCTAGTACCACAGCTAGTGGGTGTGGCTCCAGAAAAAGCCATCAAACTTACGGTATTCATCATTTTTTCTCTTTCTATTTATATACTCTCACATAATTATGACAGAACGCACATGCCAGTTTCCTTTCTTAGTTGATGTTTTTGCGACTTGTTCAATTATTGTTTTATCCAATCCATGATTTATTGTACCATTGCCTTTTTTTGATAGCTCCACAATGACTGCTAGTGGAACTATACGATTAACCTTCCATCTTCCAGGCACCGATATTCACCCGGGTTCATTGGCCAAGGGTGCCTTGACTTAGCTGTTTGTCAATCGACTAATGATTTAAATTATTATATTTGATTATTAATTGTTCTGTTTCTGTCCTGTATTTATTCCACAGTAAAGGTTGCATTTAAGTTGGACCTGTCAAATAATTTAGCTTTTTTCTGGCGTACTTACTGACTGATTCCACAAGAGGTTGAGAATTATCTCAAACGTCAACTGCTCGTGGTTTCTTTTCAGAGCAGTTGGTAAAGCTAAGTGTGACGTCTGTATTCGTCTCCAGGGGCCTCGCTGATCCCGGGTAATTAGCTCAATCTGTATGCCATTGATGATGGCATAGGCAGACAGAATGATATCAAATTAGCCACCAGGGTTCGTCGGTATCATAGTCTCCATGGCCACCGTAATCACCTCATACCCATTGGGAGATTCTGATATTTATCCAATTTTCTGGCGATTACAATTCAAGCTGCCCCATCTGCAATCACGCATTTCATGTTATGATACAATTTTGCCAAAGTATCGATAATTGTAATGTCCCAAACGGCACATTTTTTGCAAGCTCCTTAGGATTAATGTAAGCCCTTCTGGCCCCCTTCCCATAAATACAGGAGAGGTCGTATGGTTCCTATACCCTATAATTGAGTGATTGATTGATTGATTGATTTTAGATGAATGATCTGATGAGAGACAAGTTGACTGGTAAAGATGGCAAGATACCACTGTGGGGTGAGATAGTAGCTGGAGGCTGTGTGAGTATATTTCTCTCTCTCTTCTCTGTCTCTCTCTCTCTCACTCTCTCTCTCTCTCTGCATATATCTCTTAACTTTAAACTCATTTTATCTGATGACTATTAGAGCATTTAAATTCCAAGTTATAATGGTGTTTCATCTAAATACCTATATTCTGTGCAATCTTTGAATATTGGTGAATATTGGATCAAGTTCACCATAACAGGATTAGTGACTGATATTTTTCTTTTTCATCTTTCTTTTTATTTCTACACATGTCAACCGCACATGTTTACAGGGTTCCCTTTCTTTGCTTCTGTTTTGGGTATTTTCGTAGTCTGCCATCCCACTGGTTAATCGTACCGTTGCCGTAAATCTTGATTGTCATCCCACTGCATTGTGTATTATAATAGGAGCCATACTTGGGATAGTTAATATATTGACTGTATAGTGCTAGATGATGTTATGGCCGACGGTAACACTCCTATGTTGTTGCTGCAGGCTGGCGCCAGTCAGGTCATGTTCACTAACCCGCTGGAGATAGTTAAGATTAGACTACAAGTCGCCGGTGAGATCGCGTCTCACAGGAGTGTGGGAGCCGGCGCTGTCGTTAAAGAACTCGGCTTCTTTGGTCTATATAAGGTAATGCATAGCTTCTAGTGAATCTTTTGTGTATATACTCCGACTCGGTGGTCTGTAATAGACTGCAGAGCACTTTGTGTGGAGTAAAGCTGTAATAAGCTTGACCCAATCTTTGTGACGGTAGTGCTCGATTGTGTTGAGCCGTCTTGAAGAGAAGCTCTTCGGACTTCTGAACCTTGACGTTAAACACACTTATACCTACCTACCTACCTAATGCTATTGATTTTTATGGTCAACGTGGATGAAAGCTACTTGTGTAATGTGTACCCTGCGGGATAAAGCTGTAACTAGTTTGAGCTAGTTTTTAAAAGTAGCTCGATTGTGGTGAACCGTCTAGAAGCCTTGTCCGTTGAACGCTGACGTTGATAAACAAAATATTGATGGGAAAATTGGCCAGAATTACATTGCTCTTTCTTGTTCTGCGAGTTAAAAACTTGTGCTCTGCCCTGTGTGTACCGAAGTCATGTGGAGGCCTTGTAGACAAAAATACTCTAATCATCTCGTTATGACACAACGTCTATAAATGTAAACCCACACTTATTGATGTTCTATTTCTGTAGCTGCACATTGTATACAAATAATAATAATAATTTATCATGATCGTAATTGTTGCTATTGTGATGTTTGTAGGGAGAGCCGGGGGACAAGGGACCAGTGGGCTACGCCGGGACTGACGGACAACCGGTTAGTGTTATTTAATTTAATAGAGGGATGTTGAAACAGGAAGCATCAGATGCTTGTTGAAGACCCATTATCGCGCGCTATGTAGCGATCAACTATCTCACTTGTACTTCCGAACTATTTCTCTCTGATCGACTCTACCGGGAGTTGAACCCCAGACGTCAAGTTCGAAAGTCCACGAAGCAACTAATTAACCAGCTAAATGTGGAGATCTATATAATAGCTCAAATATTTTATCACATATTTACAGTGATGGTGGTGCACCTAACTAAAAAAAAGTAGTTTACCTAAACTATTTCTTTAACTTAAAAAAGTAGTTTAACTACTTTTTAAACTAAACTAATAAAGTAGTTTAACTTTTAACTAAATAAAAGTAGTTAACTATTTAACTACTTTTCTAACTACTTTTTAAATATAAAATTCGCTGTTTTCTATATAAAATTTAACAAAACCCATAAATGAGCTTTACTTAAGCAATAATTTCCACAGAAATCAACAAGTAGACATAATTCCTATAGTATTGTTTTATGTAAAATAGAGAAATGAGCATGCAATCAGTAATTCATGCCTTACTCACAACTTAGACGACATTTATTATCACCAGAATTGTTCACTTTTAACTTTAAAAAAGTAGTTTAACTAAATAGTTACTAA
>JAQFZF010001990.1:0-13075 GCA_034695365.1 Enchytraeus norvegicus
ATTCCGAATTTCGATTTTCGGTCGAATTCAATCAGAGAGTAAAATATCGAATGTACAACGGGCCAACCAAGCCCTCCAGCCAAAATCGGGGGTTGGATAATTGGGAGAACTTAGTAGTAGGCGACTGCTACAGAAGATTGCGCAGGTCTGGCGTATGATCGTAATGGATCGAAAGTGAGGCTGGCCACCTTGCCGCTGGAGTAATGACAAGTATTGTCACCTGTGTGGTAAAAGCGCTTAGAAACGGGATTAGCTCTGCACTAGGAGTCAGTATTGACTCAGTGATACCCTTTAATGTTTATTTAGAAAAGGTAAATTCCGAAACAACTTTATAGAGTATTGTTTGTTTCTGTTTTTTTAAAGATTATACGAGAGACTGCGTTAACTCAGATAGCGGTCTTTTTTACCTCGGAACAACCAGTTTTACAATATCCGGCAGAACATGCCAACCCTGGAACGAATCGTTTCCGAACTTTCACCCCAATCTGAACATCGAAAGTTTTCCTGATTTCGATATTCTTAATGTTCAGGATATTAATGACGTCAGAAATTATTGCCGCAATCCGTTATTTCAACAGGAAGCAGCGCCCTGGTGCTATACGTCAGACCCAGCCGTCAATTTTGAGTACTGCGATATACCGAAGTGCAAAGGTATGAATTTTTTTAATGTTCGAAGTGCGATGAAATGAGACCCGGAAGTGGTTCAGGATTAAAAAATATTGGCGGTTTAAGCCTATGACTATGGACGGCGAGGGGGGGGGGTGTAAAGTCTTATTTAATTAAATATAGTTTTTTGAGTGGGGAGCATGTGCAAGAATCAATGTTAATTATGAAAAAATCGGCGTGTTGCCGATGAAATAAGGGGATACCACGGCCGGCCCCCCAGGCCCAGTACTAAAGCTACCACTGAGCAGGATTACATCCCTACAAACATAATAAAATAGGACGTTCTCTAGGCATTTGAAATGGAAACCTAAAAAGATCCTATAGAATCAAATTAACAAATAATTATATTTATTTAGCGTATGCCGCTGTAGTCAACCACGTTAACGCTTCATCCTCTCCTGCACTCAGAGCTAACAGACCACCTGGACACTTGTGTATTGAACAATCTTCCACTATGTGAAGCATGGATTGATTTTCACCATAGTGGCAGAGTGGGCTGTCTCGCCAATCCCAGTGGAATTTGGACTCTCTAAAGATACCATGACCCGTCTTGAACCTATTTAGTGAGCACGGCATTCTTCTGTTGAGGTCCATGCCATAGACTTGATGAGTAGGGTCTTGAACTAGATGATGGTTTGTCACATCACTGGTCTCCCAGGTCTGTCTCCATTGATCTCTCACAGATATAGGGTGCTCCTTGACGACAGACAATATGGGGCGACGAGATTGCAGAAGGAATGGCGGTGGCCTTACCAAATCCCAGTGAAGAGGGATATTACTCAATGAAAGCTGCAAAACTCAAAAGCTAAAACTCAATGAAGCGGCATATTACGCTCATTTTCTATGACCCGGCAGGAGCCAGTAGCTACATCGGTTAGGTTTCCGACTAGGGATCAGTATGTGCGGGGTTCGAATCCGAGGCTCACCCGTCACTGATATCTCTGTCAAGAGATGAAACTGACGTTAACTTCGGCTTTAGCCTTTAGCTTTACTACATTCATTAAAGTAAGCGTAAAACTCATTTTTTCCACTTTGATATTTTAATTTTATTATCATCGGTTTTAGGGATAAATGGACTTGCACCGTGTTTGAACGGCCTGTTATTTTTCAGCGCTTGTGGCTTGCTAACTGTGTTTGATTGAACCAGTTAGTGTTGCTGGCGCTTTTGAGATGTCCCTGATATCGTCGTCAGATGAAGAAATTGACGTAAAACCGTTATGATATTGCTGTATTCATGATGACTATATTTTATTATAATTGTGACAGTACTATGATGCCTCTAATATTGTTCCCTACTTTATTGGACATGAACAATGATTATAAATTATAGGAAAACTGCATAGGCATCTGGAATCTATGTGTGCATTTGCCAATTTAAAAGGTGGGGGAGGGGTCGGATCAGACATCCCTTAAAATATGTATCTTTTTTTTCATTTTTGACCCCCCTAGCTCCTCTCTAACAAATACCACCCTGATCATATTGTGGCAAAAAATATAAATATGAAATTAAGAAAAGATTAAAAAAATCAAACCTCCCAGAGCCTTTACGTTGTAAAAAAGTTGGTTCAGATCTTCAAGGGGGGAGGGGATCCGACCCCCCATCCCCCTGTAATTCGCACACTGATCTAATGTCAAAATGTTGCGATTTAAAGGAAAGCTGTTAGTAATTAATAGTAGTGAATTTGACTTGATGTCTTGCAGTTTGACTTATCAATAGCTACAAACAATATTATTTAAAACACAGCTCCCATAAACACCATTATGATAATACACATAATATTTCATAGAACATTTCAAATGCATTGATAACCATTATTTATTTTGAAAACGGCATTCCAAATAACCAAAAAAATCTAGAAACCTACACATCTAAATTAGAATCTCTAAAGAGAAGCCAACCGGACTTCTGATCTCCACGTCAAACACACTTTAGCACAAAATCAACACTTGATGCAAATTTTGTTCCATAATATCGAATATTTTCGAACACATGTGTGTAGAAATATCTGAGGGTTCAGAGTGTATCAAAAGTATCAGAATGTCGGAGGGTCACACTGTAACTTTGTAGCTGCATTGCCTCGCTATCTACTGCATATGCATGATTAATCATAGTCAGGGTGTTATTTGCCGGGGGGGGGGGGGGGAAGGGGGTTGGGGGGGGGTTCAACCCACTAGCTCAACATGCTGATCCCCTAGCACGAGGAAAAAAACGACCCAGGTGGGGGGTCGGAAAATGTAGAAAAATGGCGAAAAGGGCTAAAAATTGAGTATTTTAAGGTCGACAACAAAAAACAAAAAATTGACCTCCCAAACTCATTTATTTTTGTTTATTTTTGACCCCCTCTCTAACAAATACCACCCTGATCATATTGTGGCAAAAAATAGAAATATGAAATTAAGAAAGGAAACTATGTAATGCATGAACGATAGCCTACATGAAAACGCACATGTATGCATTTTCATGTTCCTACTAACCAGCCATAGGACAGGTAGAACGATGCGCCAGAACCAGCTGGGTAGAATACCATAGGTTAGATTAGTCATGACCAGCCCAGGGCATGTAGTGTGCGAGTAGATACCCTACAGCAATCAATCAATGACAAGTTTACGTCCATTTCATCATGCTACGAGAAATAGCTTCAAGACAATACAAACAAGAGGACAGTTTAATGTATAATAATTATAGTATATCATGCCAAGGCATCTCGATACTTTGCAACTTGACATCATCATACAGCACCTCTATATTTTTTATATATTTGTTTATTATTTTATTATTATATATTTGTTTAGCGCCTCCATATTTTTTTTTATATCAGATCTCTAGGATCTATCCAACATTAATACAGACAATGACAATGACAATATACCAGTTATCTCAGAGTAATTTTTGGAACAGTGTAGAGCTAAGTAGTCTAGGCCACACACGATGTCGTATGGCCAAATATAATCAATGTACCCAGTTCTCTGCCTCTAGGCAGGTCAATGGCACAATTTTCTAAATTTTCTATCTCGTTCAATAAGGAGCACACCCATGTTCATCCAAATATGTTCTCTCAAGGAGCCGATCTTAAAGAATAAACCTCGAATATACCAGTAAAATGGACAACTGCATAAATCACATGGTGAAATAGATGTAGTTTAGTGCTGGATATTATCATGAATTGAAAGAAGAATTTAAAATTTTCACATTTGATAATATAATAGCACCGATAGCAAAAATGGTGAGATCAACAACCAAAGCTTTGCTTTATTATAATCTCGCCTAGTTTCACAGATGCTGGCGACTGCTCGGTTCAAATCCAGAGAGGACCCATCATTGATGTAGCCTTAAAGACACGAAACTTACGGTAAATCCGGCTTTAACGGGTTTACCAAAGTCCAAAATTATTTTGAGCACAGAATATATAGGGGGTTAGCGAACTGGAATATTGTTTGCTTCAAAAGCCAGTAATCCGCATTCGAAACCAGGTCAGTCAATAACACAATAACCCCAGGGTGTCTGGAAGGTTTATCGTGTACCTGCGCTAGCAGGATTGGGACGCTATCAAAAGGCAGAGGCACGATCGATCATGGAGTGGCAAAATAACAAAAAACAGCTGTAACATTGCGCACACATTAATAAACCATTCAGAAATCCATGTTATTGGTATTTGAACATTATACAAGAGGTGTTATAAAGTTATGTGTTTGAATAACTTAAAATTTAACTTACTTTACATAACTTATTTATACCGGTTAAGGATACCATAAGTCCATAACTGATATATTAATCAACCAAGGTATGAAACTATCACGTGCGCTTGTCATGTCACCCATGTGTAAAAAAAATACTGATAAAATAAATAGAATAACAGTAGTCTCCAACCTTTTTATTCAGTCTTTCATTCAGTGCAACACTCAGACAATCCACAGCATACTTGGATGAAGCATAGGGTTCCGGCCTGGATCACATCGAATAAATACAAGGTAGTTGTGAGTGTGTTTAACGTCAAGATTCAGAAGCCAGAAGGACTTCTCTTCAAGACAGCTCAACACAATCGAGCACTACTGTCACAAAGACTGGGGTTAAGCTTATTACAACTTTACTCCACAAGCACCCAGCAATCTATTACAGACCACTGAATCGAATAAATAAAACTAAGCTAAACCTGAATATATATAGCCTACTACAGCCCTGGGCAAACAGCGGCCCGCGTGCCGCATGCGGCCCTCGGGGCAGTTTTTGTCTGCCCTCGAGCACACGGCGACAATAAATAATTTATTGTAAAGCTACAGCTGAAGCTATGTTTAACGTCTATTTCCGTACCCAAGGATACTGTCAGAGACGGACCCGGCTGGGAATCGAACCCATGACCTCCTGCTTATCGGGAAAGCTAAATTATTATTTTATTGTGCTAAATTCAATGCGCACTGCAGGGGTAGAAGTTGTATACTCATAAAATGATTGTAGACCAATAGGTGCATCTCAATTGAAGCTAAACTAAAAGTTTTTACTACTTTGACCCAGCGATTATCTAGCAACATTTTGGTTACATTGCAGTTCGGCAAACGCTTATGAACATACATGAGAATATGATTCCTGAATCAGTATAACTGTTCTAAATGAATATTTTATAGCAGATGTAATGATTTTTCTGAAAATTGAAAATAGTTTGTCAATAATTTGTGATTTATTTTTGCTGAAATTGAGGCGCGCGGAATAAAATTTAACTTGCGACAGTTTATTAGCTGTGTAATCCTGTTCCAAAAGAATTACATAATTGAGGAGAATTGGTTGTTTTTTTGCGAATAAACTTCTCTATTAAAGATTGCACTCGAATAGAAACGTGTAATGTTACCGTGAAGATTTAATCAATGATGACAGATCTAAAATATTCGCTCATCAAAATCAGTTATTATATAGCCTATGTCAAATTTTTATTTTTTTATATTATTGATTTTTATATAGACTGTTATCAAATGTGAAAAATGTTGGCGTCTTCAATCCCAATTAAAAATGCTATGCGGCCCTCGGTTCAAAAAGTTTGACCAGGCCTGGCCTACTACAACAAATTTCTTTAAAAAGGGTGCGTTTCGATGGCTCAACACAAACGAGCAACTGCCGTTACTCACAGAGATTGGTTTAAAGCTTATTACAGCTTTACTCGGCGAAGCACCCTGCAGTTTATTACAGAGCACAAAGCAGATTTTTGCAAATATTTGGGTATTAAATTTTGGATAAAATTAAAGCAGCAAAATTCCATTATTATGATCTAAAGTAAATGTGAATATATAATACAACAAATAACTAAAAAAGGTTACATATAAATCGAATTCAGTAGGCTATCCACCAGGCCCATATCAATAATCAGGATTAAAATTTAATAGTTATCTAGTCATTTGATGATTTGACTCTAATGGATGTATGGGCCCAATGTCATGTATTCTAAGCCCAGTTGACCACTACAGTGCAGTAAAGTCAAATTTGAGACTGAAATATTATGAACATTTAATTGAGCTAAACTGAACTTTCTTTTAAAATGCAATACAACGCAATATGATTCAACGTCCGTTTCATCATCTGACGACGATATCTGGGACGCCTCCAAAAGCACAAGCAACACTAGCTGGTCCACTCAAACGCAGTTAACATATCACAAGTGCTGAAAGAGAACAGAGGTCAACACTGGTCGTACACGGTGCTAGTCCATTTATCCATATAATCAATTACAATAAAATTGAAGTAGATCTACGGAAGAAAAAAATTGGAACTTTAAAATTACTGCATATATGTGGAATTTAGTTGCAATCATATAATCTCTTTTCATATTTCTTTTCATAAAATCTGAGCTTAGTGTCTGTCGACGTATCGAGGAATGCTGTCCGAGGCGTGATATTTCCATCTAATCGAGAAAGCGTATTACAGACTATGCTATCCAACCACAACATAGCGCCATAAAGAAAAAAGATTTGGATAGATTTCAATATTTGGCGCAATTTTCTACAAATTGGCGAATCCTATCATCTTCAGCCACAATACCCAAACTATAGAAGAGTAACCCTCATATCTTTAAATGCTGAAGTTCGATTTTGTTGCCACTTAACATGTCTCTTTAAGATGAATTTTACTAAATTTAAATTTAATTACAAAATCAACTTTCTGCTAACCCATTTCTGTGTTCAATGTTGTCTATACTGAAGGCCTCACTACTTGCATTAGCAGAAGATGTCCAAATTATTTGAGTGCAGCCATTAGAGCCTGTACCACCCAATATATCTTCTAGCTCCTTCACCTACACCAAAAATTACAGTGCTACCGTCATCAGTGACCATTGAGCATGACTATCGAGCGTTATCAAGCCAACATGAGAATTCAATAAACAAGCCATAAGATCTGCAACATTGAACGGATTCAACTACGAATTATTGCATGGACCAGTTTTCTATCATGGACCGATTGTCTGAATTTTGGCTTTGCACCCTGAAAGAACCTTCATTATTTGTCAGCTTGGCTTTGGTTTAAAAAGTTTGAGGTTATTAACGATGACGGCATCACTCTAATTAATTTTTGTTGAAAAATATTTAACAACTAATTGTTACAAACATCAAATAATAGTTATAAAAGAGGAAATAAAATAGATATTAACAATTTCAGAATTTTCTGTAAAATATTTAAAAGGATAGACTTAGGGTTAAAACAGATATTAAAGTCAAATTCCGTTTTTAAGTCAAATTTAATGTTCGTTTTGCACTATATTTTGCACGATAGAGCCTACAAATTGAGCCGTTCGAGATCACCTATAGAATCCAGTTGAGACGCTTTGACCGATACACCTCTTTCTCAAAAGTGATAGCGCACAAATATACTAGATATTGCCATAGTTATCAATATGTCACTTGTACAAACACAAAGTCTGAGATAGTGGCACATCGGTTTAATGTCCGACTCGGATTCCATAGATTCAAGGCTGGAATCCCCAGGCTCACCCGTCACTGATGTCGCCATTAGGCAACAAAACTGACACTAATTTCGGATTTAGCCTTTAATGACTGATAACATTGGCGTGGTAATTACTAATTACCATGCCAATAATCCAGGGGGGGGATTTAGCAATATCGGTAGAGTGTTTGCCTCACATGCAAGTGATCCGGGTTCAAGACCCGGGTTGGTCGACAAAGAAAAATCCCAGGGTTTGTAGATTGTCGTGTACCGGCGCCAGCTTCATGTCGTGCAATTAAAAGGCAATGGTACGATTAATCATGGATCAGCATATGGAAATAACAACAACATAAACACAGCAACTAAGAAAGGAAACTAGCATGTGCGTTCTGTCATATGTGAATATATACGGAAAAAAAATTACTGGAGAGGACAGACATAATAAGGATAATTAATAATAATTAATAATTAATAATTGATACAATACAATACAATACAATGAGGATTTAACGTCCGGTTCCTCACCCGAAGGCGATGTAAGGGAAGTCATAATTGATAATTGATTAGGATAAAGTTTCCACATACCAGTATGAAATGACCAAGCACGTTAGTGCTGAAGGTCTGAGGCAGGTTATCAGCTGTGAGAGAGTCGTTTTGTTTGAGTAGCCCATCACCCGTGGAAAACATGTGGATGCACCTACTGCTCAATCAAATCAATCAAACAATCAATCAACCAATCAATCGTTCTGTTTGAGTAGCCCATCACCCGTGGAAAACATACAAATGTTTTCCACGAGTGATGGGCTACACCTACTGCACAATCAATCAATCAATCAATCAATCAATAGCCAGGCCACGATTCATTCCATTCTTAATGAATCGCTTTAATAAAACCCACCGGGCTGTTTACACCCAGGGTAAATTATAATTTTTAAAAAATCAAAAAAATCAAAAATCAATCAATCAATCAATCATTTTATTTGAGTAGCCCATCACCCGTGAGAAACATGTGTATGCACCTACTGCACAATCAATCAATCGATCAATCAATCAGTTTGTAAAACAGTCAGCTTAAGTAATCCATCACCAGTGGCAAACATGTGTACATACACCTACTGCTTAAATAATTAATCAATCTATCTATCTATCTATCAATCAACCAGTTGGTGAGTGAATCGGCTTGAGCAACCCGTAACCAGTGGCAAATATGTGCTCAATCAAATATGTGCTCAATCAAATATGTATTCAATCAATCAATCAATCAATTGAGGTCAATGGCATCATAATAAAACGACATCAGGGAAGCCTTCAGCAAAATTTGACTAGTAACATTGTCCACTAAAGGAACTAGTAAATTCAAAACAAATGTTGTAGAACAAAATTAATAGCAACCGTTCGAAGAACTGAGCGTGAAGAAAACTGTTCCATCTGTTACAATAATAATAATATGTTCCATGGTAGGTTTGAGTGTGTTTAACGTCAAGATTCAGAAGCACAAGGCTTCTCTTCAAGACGCCTCAACACAATCGAGCACTACCGTCACAAAGATTGGGTTAAGCTTATTACAGCTCTACTCCACAATGCGACCTGCAGTCTATTACAGACCACAGAGTTGGAGCTACTGTAATCAAGGCTGTTCCTATAAAACTGTTCCATCTGTTACAATAATAAGAATATGTAAAACTAACCAATAATAATGGTATGTATCTAAAGTTAGTCGATGATAAATTAATTTAATCGTTTACCAATTTGAATTAAAACTAGTAATTATTAAAAACTAGTATTAAAATTAGTAGGAATATTAATTCGAAAATATATAAAAATAGAAGTTTAATTAAATAAACACCATCAATTAATAAGCATATCCTACCTGGAGAACAGCTGTTTACGGAAACTTGTCCAATCCACTGATGTTGGAGACATTATACCAGCATTGAGGTATACCAAATCTATATGACTGTATCTGTGTAGAAAAATAATAAACAACAGATACTAAATGGCTAGTCTAATTTAACGTCAGTTTCGTGACCCAACAGTTACATCAGTTATTGATGAGCCTTGGGATTCGAACCGTGAACCTATGAAATCCGAGTCAGACATTTAAGTTGACTTAACCGATGTACTACTGGATCTGCCAGACATCATGGTGAAATAATAATCCATAATGACATCTGGCACTTTACAAAATGTTTAAATCGTTAGGCAGTTTAGTCCAAAGACCTTATAATATATAATATATATTATAATTATAAGGTCTTTGGTTTAGTCAATCATCCATTATACCGGTCCTGTGTATGTCCGACTCCGAGATTCTACTGTCTGATCAGCTTCGGATTTGAACCCACGCTGTATGGCAGTGTACGCTGGTGCAAGAATTATTACATTCATAGTGATACCCAATGCGCTATCTGCATAATTATAATTATCTGAACTTCAAAAATCTAAATACCTATCTAGTAGACTAATGAATTTCACCAGAGCAGAGTTTATTAGAGAGAAGTTTTGTTTTAAGGGTGTTTTAAATAAGCTTTGAATTAAATTTGTGTCTATTTCATCAAGCACTGTCACTGATAATAACACAAAACCTTCATCATAAATAGGTGGCAAAAACTTTAAATTAACTTGCTTGAATTGACATAATTATAAAAAGCTACTACAGAAAATTAATTTTGAACTTATATTATTTGATGTTATTAGAATTATATCATTACAAAAGAGGTGTTTACGTTTATGTTTGAATAACGTTTGGTATGCAACTTTTAAAAGCGATATTTAGGCTTCAACTTAACTTATACAGGGCGAGTTAAAAAAATACCCCACTAGAAATTGTTGAATAACTGTGCTATTTACTCATTTCTAAATGAAATTTTCTGCAATTGTAGTCAACAAAATTTAATTTCTAAAATTCGTGGAAAATATCATTTTACTCCTCTGAATCAATATACTGGTTCGAGTCATATAATTCTTGAAAGTCTGTGTTTCCGTTGCTATGCACACTTGATTGATGGTTACAGGGATATTCAATGATAAACATACAGTTTTTATAATAAAATAATTATTTTCAGGAGTTTCACACAAATTTTAACCACGGAGTCATATATGCAAACAGTTCAAACACCTGTACCAATAAATGTTATTAAATATAAATTAACGAAATCACCGCATTTGGTCGGAATAATAGAATAACGTGGCTGTTCCCATGTATTTATATGCCAAGACTAGTGATTTAATCAACCTGACCTATGACCTGGATACCACGGAGGGGTTTCGGAGCATGCGCAGTGGACATTGTTCGAACTAGGCTATTGCAATTACTTGAGAAACACGTGATATCAATCACTTGACTTGTTTTAGTTTTGTCATAGCTATAGTATTTTATTTTGTTTTGTTTTCTAGTGTCTCATATTATATTTTATGTTTTAATATTTTATAATTTATGTTTTGTTTTTATCATGTTAGTTTTTGAAATTTATGCTATGGCAGACTGCATTAACTTGACGAAATTTTGTTTTGTATTTTCCTTAACTATTTCTACAGTATATGCTAGATTGTATTTTGGTAACATATTTTCCAACGTCTCGCATTATTCTATTTTTCTAATGTTTATCTGATTGATTCATGTGCAGCAGGATTAGCAGGATTAACTGATTTGGAGTGATTGACTGATTTAAAATAACTGATTGATTTGGGATGATTAAATGGTTCCGCATGATAAATTGATTTAAAGTGGCTGGCCAATTTAGCATGGCTGATTGTAATTTTTGCATTCTTAATAACTGATTTATTGATTGATTTAATAAAAAGGTAAAACCAAATTGACTAAACTTTTGGTGCTTACGCTGCTGATGTTGTCTTTGTACGAGTAAATGGGCTGTAAATGTTAATTGTAATAAATTGCGTGATCGTGTGAACAGCTTGATGCCTTTAGATACTCTGTAATTCTTTATATTTCTACCATGTAATAATTAATATAGAGAATATAATTATTATTAATTAAGTTCTTTTGGCTCAGAAAAACAAAAGTGGACCATCCGAATGCTGCGCGTGTTACGTAAAAGCTGACTAGCGCAGTCACTGAGGAAGAATAATGAGACCCAACTTAAAAAACGCCATTATCTTCAAGAAATGTACAAACTGTAAAGGTAGATGCCATGGACCTTCCGTTAGGTACTGCACTGAGAGAGAGAGAGAAAGACGGAGAAAGAGAGACAGAGAGAGAGAGAGAGAGACAAACTGAGAGAGACAGAGAAAAGAGAGCGAGACACACACACACCGAGACATAGAGAGAGAGAGAGAGAGAGAGGGAGGGAGAGAGAGAATTAAAGATAATTAGGACAAATAAATACACTGAGCCACAGGTACACTTACTTTATCGTTAAATTAATACAGTGAGGAATAACATCTATTATTATACAATATAAAGTCTAAGGAAATGAATAGGTTAAATAGTAACTAATTGTACTTTAGATATATATATATTTACGTCCCCAATATCGTCATCAGATGATGAAAAGAACGTCTTACCCATAATGCCAATTATAGAGAATAATAGTCACAATAATTAATATTATTACCACTTTATTAGCAATACTTGTTTTGCAAATTCTACATATTAACTTGATTTTTCGGTAAGTTATAATAAAGGACAAAGATTATGCAAATTATATCTAGCGCTGACCCACAAAATGGATATGCTATCAGACTAATACTAAAAACAACCATTGCAAATATGTACTACACTCGCAATAAAATCTATCGGTTATCTGAATTAAAATGCAAAAACCAAATTCACGTCAGTTTCGCTGCCGGAAGGCTCAATAAGTGACGGGCGAACCCTGGGATGCAGACCTATCGACTATAATAATAATATACTAAATACAATACGGGTTTAACGTCCGTTTTATCAGCTGACGACATCAGGGACGTCTCCAGCACTTGTAAGTAATACTAACTGGTCCACTCAAACGCAGTTAAGAAATCACAAGTACTGAAAGAGAAACAGGGGTCAACACCGGTCAAATACGGTGCAGGTCCATTTATCCATTAAACCGATAATAATATAACAAAATGTCTAAGGAGGAAAAAAGAGAGTTTTAAGCCTACTACAGAAAGAGGTGAACGACAAGAAGACAAGAACGGAGATGAAGTGGCAAAGAGTTCCATATGGTCGGTGCAGCAAAAGATAAAGATCTACCTGCAGTACTTTGAATGTAAATGAAGTATATGCTATACAAATAAAATTAAAAGAAATACAAAATGATAAACTAAATAAATACTATAATAAATAAATTAAATAAATACGATAATAGTAAATAAATAGATAGCCTAATATAATAATCAAATGAAATAAGTACTATAATAATAAATATAATTAATATTGTAAAAAATACACGAGATACAATAATAAAAAACGCTGAAATAATGAATCGTTACACATTCGTTCCAATAGCTTTTGAGACCCTGGGCCCCGTCAACATTGCCGGCACA